>PVKS010000735.1:0-173375 GCA_004027875.1 Aplodontia rufa | reverse complement strand
GTGTATCCCTTTCCTTTCTTAATCTTTGTTTGCAAAGAGTGCAGTTGGACCTCTCTTTCTAATGTGGGAAAGCCGAGATATTCCATATTGTGATTTTTTGAGTTTAGTGAGTTTTTCATTTTGGAAATGGTATCATTCCACCACGGAGGAACATTTTGCATGGCCCCATTGTGAAATGGCACTTTCTAGCCTGTGGCCTGCCCTGAACTACATGGTAACTAATGGGTCATTTGTATTGACCTGGATGGGGCACTGGTAGGGGCATCTGTTCTCCGTGATGGAGGCCCCTGGCACTGACTGGAGGGCGAAGATCAGAAGGAATAGTGAATATGATTTCCACCGAGGAACTGCAGTGGGAGAATCTACATTAACCCGGGTTAGGTATCTTTTCATTCTGATAAATGTGGGGAGGGTAATGTGGGGAGGGTACCAGGAGAAATGGGGTGGAGGGACCATGAGAACTCTGTCAGACCTAGGTATGCATTTGTTTTTTTCTTTTAGAATTTCTAAAATGCTTGAAGTCCCTATTGAAGCAATAGGAGAGTAGGTCTTTAAGCAGTTTGGGTGTGATCTAAGTTTCCAGCAGTGCACCCTGAATATTTAAACTTCACTTTCTCTGATGACTTGCCATTCAAATTGGATTGGTGTGGACAGGATCCCTAATATTGTCTCACATTATTATACAGCGTCAATTTTACAGCAGATTCTTGCATCATGAGAGAAGCCAAAACATTTTAGGGAGTTACAGGGAAAAGAGATGTTTAAAAAACTATATAGGTTACTGTGTAAATGGAATGGGAGCCACCTTTTGGCCCTCATCCAAGCTGGCTGACTTAAAATGGAATGTGTACCAGTGTAAACAACGGTAAGTGATGAGTTTGATGTAGACATAGGCTTTCAACCAGGCTTAGAAAAATTCCCAGAAATGTACAAAGTAGAGGTGGAACTATAAAGTGTGGAAATTTGAGAACATTTGATGGAGATAAAAATTGAAATGTCATAGTGACCCTTAATAAACTGCAATTAGGATTTATAATGAGGACTCTAAATATTCATTCAAGAAAAGTAGAATAGGTGATATTCAGGATGTTCAAAATATTTAAGGTGGCAAGGAAGTAATTAAGTATGTAGTAAATTTTAAGTAGATTCCCCTTCAAAATAACTGAAGTTTCTTTCCTGAAAGGAGTAAAGCCTTAGTTATTTGGAGAATTTGCTTATGTGGAATATCTCGTTGCCAGTCAGTGTTGAATAAGTGAGGCATTTATTGTGTGGTTGGAAGGTGGGAAGAAGGGAGTATGACATGAAACACTGAGCAAAAATATTAATTATCATTTAAATAATAGACATAGCTTTCATATATTTTTCTGTGCAAATCTTGAAACAAAGCCCTTTTTGTTGTAGGAATTGGCTTGCAAAGGATTTTATTTTCAGATTGAGCATTTAAAAGTATCAGAGCATGATTTCATGTGAGAAAAGGTGAATTCCCTCTGGCAGAGTGGTTTCCGCAGGTTCACTTGGGAGGAAAGGGAGAGAAGCTAGTTGATCCAGAGTGGAAAAACACTGAAGAAAAGATTTCCCCCAAAGTAACACACACAGATTTCAGAAAAACAGAAATTGCTTTGACCCAATGTGACAAACTTAAAAAACAACAACAACAACAACAACAAAAAAAAAACAATCTTAGCTTTGAAACATCATCTGACACATCTGTTTTGAAAGGTTGCTTTGTCAGCTACAGATGTGTGTTTTACAGTCTGTTTCTGTGTGTGGTTTTGTCATGAGCATGCTCAGTAGATGCCTTGTGGTACAGATATCTCATTTATCTCAGTTTTAAATTTTGGGGGAGATTTTATTATACAATAGGACAGTGATTTATGTAGAATGACCCCTGGAGTCACCAATCCTTACCTTATTATAGATCTCTTAAATTCAAACCTAGGAAAAGTATTTTCTTTTCCAAAGAGCTGACATTTTTCCTTTTTATGAGCTCTTTGTAAGCATCATGTTTTCTCTTTATCTTGGCTTCTAGGAAGCTTAGAGCTGGGTTGGGTACTCATGTGAAACAGTCTTCTTCAGCCAGATTCTTGATAAGATTTCTCTTTTGCCATAGTGACTTTTTAATTGAGTATAATAGGTTTTGTATCCCTATTTTTTTTTTTTGTTATAAGCCTCTCAATTTCTTTTCCAGAAATAATCGAGTATGTATGAATAATAAAGGGATGTATAGCATGACACTTTGGTTGGATCCGGACTTTCCTAGAAATAGTGTCCACTACAACTGGGGACCCTGTGTTGGTGCATTGATTTTGTATCTTTAGGACCAGAAGTCATGTCAGAACTTGTCTGAAAACTAGGAAGGATTTGGAAGGGAAGGCCTGCTTGCTGATTTGTAAAGCTCTCTTAAATCCTCAGGGTGACAGGGCATTGAACTCCCTAGTAGGCAAGATTGCATTAAATTCTACTGTTCTGTGATTCCTAATGTAAAGGGAGGCTGAAAGAAAAAATTTCCTCCTATATTATATCCTATAATTTAAGATTACTATAATAAAAAGAAAACTATCCTAAAAACAATTCTATCAGTATTCCCATTGTGTAGATAAAAAAACAGAGACATGGACTGCTTTGGTAACAGCTAAAATTTGGTGGGGTTGAGACTTAAACCTAGGAGTCTAGTCCACAGTCTATAGAGAATTAGTGGCTTGGGGTTTTTGGTTGTTTGACTAATGAATTCATCACTGATAAGCATTTATGAACACTTTCTGCAAGCCGTATAGTACCAAACACTGGGGTAGATGATAAGTAAAAGAAACATGGTCTTTGTCCTCATGGCATTTTCAGCTAAGGAGAAGATACACAAACACATGCTGTGGAGTCCCCCAAAAGCTCATGTGAGAGACAATGCAAGACAGTTCAGAGGTGAAACAATTGAGTTATGAGAGCCTTAACCTAATAGGAGTTAATTGTGTGGTAACTGTAGGCAAGTAGGGTGTGGCTGGAGGAGTTGGGTCACAAGGGGCATACCTTTGGGGTTTATATTTTTTCCACTGTGAGGAGAGTCAGTGTCCCTCTCCTCTCCTCTTATCTCTCTTTCTCTCTCTCTCTCCCCACGCACCCCCTTCCTGGTTCCATGCTCCCAGCTGCTTTCCTCCCCCCCATCCTTCTGCCGTGATGTTCAGCCTCACCTTGAGCCCTGAGGAATGGAGCTAGCTATTTATGAACTGAGATCTCTGAAATTGGAGCCCAAATAAACATTTACTCCTTAGAATTGTTCATGTCAGGTTTTTTGGTTACAGTGGTGAAAAAACTGACTAAAATATGTGCCCAAGTAAAAGAAACAATAGATTTGTGAAAGCTGATATTTTCTCATTCTATTTCTTTCTTTCTTCTTTCTTTCTTTCTTTCTTTCTTTCTTTCTTTCTTTCTTTCTTTCTTTCTAAGAAAGAGGGGACAGTGAGAGAGAGAGAGAGAGAAAGAGAGAAGCAATTTTTATTTAGTTTTTCATGTAACTTTCATTCCTCGGACACATTGTTGTGTATGTGGTGCTGGGGTTTGAACTCCCATACTCATGCTTGCCAGGCAAGCATAATAACTGCCAAGCCACCACTCCAGCCCCTGATATTTTCAATAAAGGAAAAGTACAATAAATGTAAGAGGCTTAATGGGCCTCTGAATTTAATAAGGTATGCAAATATGATGCTGGACCAGGCCTACTTAGCTGGGCACAATCCTTTTGTCTTTCTTAGACCCAGTGTTCCTTAGTCCATGCTGACTAATTCCATGGAGCTGCTTGATTGTCCCCTGGCCGTCATAAACTCTTGAAATTCCAGCTTCATAGCTTCTCTAGAGCTTTTTAGATTCACTGTGAAAGAAACAAGAATGCACTTATTTCGGGTGCTCTCAAAGTTCCTTAAAAACAAGTAGCTCTCAGTTTCCCTTGTAGCAGAAGCACCTGAGCAGCCCAGCTAGCTAGTCTAAAGAGAAAGGAACATGTTTTAATCTTGTAATGGAATTTGACATATACATTAAGCTGGGCACTTTAGCATTCATGTTAAATGTTTCCATCATTTCTTGAAAGCCAGTTGTTGACTGCCCTGATTATATGTAAAATCCTTAAAGTAAATGTGTTTCAGTTCATGACTCAGTTTGTACACATGGCTGTAATTAGTAATATTTTGCATGGGCAAATCAAAGTTTGTAGATTTTCCTTTTTAATTCCCTTTTCTCTTATCTGTAATCAGGACTAGTGGTTACTGGCTATGATTCAACTCTCCAGCAGTGTGGTTCCCCCCTGTCCTTCCTGACACGCCTCCTTACATCTTGTCTTGCTGCTCGCCATCCACCCCACACCCTGCACAGCAGTCTGAAGAGAGTGCTCACCAGTCCAGAAGTTCTGTGTATATTCTTACCTGTCTTTTTCCCATCCTTTTCTTTCTTGTCAGACAGTAGTTTGCTAGAGGTTAAAAGAGAAAATGAGGTATTGAGGGAAATAGCTCAGGGGTACAGCATGTGCTTAGCCTGTGTAAAGTCCTGGGTTCAGTCCCCCACACTGCATGGAGGGAAGGAAATTAGTCTAGTGATTATCTGAAGTATAAGTCAAGGTCTGAGAGATGAACAGATTTGGAAATATCATCCCTCAGGGTTAATGAGAAGCAGCTTCATATCCCTTAAAGTCTCACTTTGCCATAAAATACTGCATTAGTAGGAATTAAGTTATAATTTTTATTATGTGAGTAAGTTGAGTTTAATATTGCAAATCCAAATCAATTATGCATTTTCCTTTTAATAAAGAAACACATTTTCTTTCAGTTATTTTGTATTTGCAAAACTCAGGGTAGGAGAAAAAAAAAAAGAATTTGTTTTTTTCCATCATCCAAATCTTCACGTTTGTCTTTGGTCTTTGGGTAGAAACTAATAACAGCTCATAAATTCTAATCTTCCCATAAATGAGTACTGTAGCCAGTATCCCCATCTGTTTTAACTTTCTTCAGCTCTTGTCAGAAGAACAGGAACAGGTGCACCATCTTACAGATCTAAGTCAACAAGAGAAGGTTGGCCAAGGTGGTGCCAAATTATTCTCCTTCTGGATTGCCAGAATTCCCTGCAGGCTCAAACACAAACTGTTTTTACCTTTGTTTAGAAAATGGCAGAATGTAGTCAGAGAACAGGAATTTTTACTCCTATACAGTACATAGTTTTATTTTAAATCTTCTCAGTGCAATTTGTAGACATACTTTTTGGGGAGTATTGGCTAGGGAGTAGTATAAGAACATCTTATCTTAGATATTTTATTAATCATTCTAAAAGCCCACAAAGAAAATATTTTTCAATTGGAGAAAATATTTTCATTCATTTATTTCTCCTTCCCTCAAGGGACTTAATGTCTCTAATAGTACTTAAAATTTGTAAAGCATTTTTATTATAGTGTCTCATTTGATCTACAAGTTGAGCCTTGTTCATAGAGCAAGAGAAGGTTGAGAACTTAAAAACAAGGTCAGGGCTGGGGGTGTAGTTAAGTGGTATAGTGCTCCTCTTGCACAAGTGAGGCCCTGGGCTCCATCCTAAGTACCATAAAAACAACAGCAACAAAACAAGGCCAAATAACCAGTAAGCAGCAGCAGATCCAGACTTTAAACTGGTTTCTGTATCTCCTGGTCCTGAACCCCATGCTTGCTTAATACAACTGCTCCTTTTTTTTAAAATTTCATTTTGATTTTTTAGTGCAAAACCCAGGGTCTTGCCCATGCTAACAAGCATGTGTTCTACCACTCAGGTATACTCCTAGCATCTTAGGGGCTCCTCTTGCTGTATCTAGAGTAAAATGTGGGACATATCCCCTCTAAAATGTGGGACATGTCCCCTCTAAAATGTGGGATATGTCCCCTCTAAAATGTGGGACATGTCCCCTCAGGTCATAAAAATTACAAAACAATACCCCTTCCTCCCCTGAGGAAGGGTCCCCTGCATGGACACTTCTGGGTGGTATAACGGTATCCTGCTTAGGTGGAAGGATCAGTGCCCTCTGCAACTTGGAACTTCCTAACATTTTGAAAATTTAGGTTAACAAAGCTCTGCCCTTTTGTTTTCTTTTGAACATTTAAAAACAGAATTTGAACGCAGGAAATTCTTCAACATGGTTGCACTGTGATTTCAACACAACAGTATAACAAATATGCCTGGCTTTTATCCCAAGAAATGGGCATTTGACTTCTTGGAAGAGGACTGGTTTGTCAAGAGGAAGGCTTGGATTTCGATATTTGCTTGGAGGATGAAAGAAACCATGATAAGATATCCCTAAAGAATTGTGCTGTAGAAAAATCTGGGCTTTCCCCCAACCCCTGAGAAATCTGTATTGCAGGTATTAGAATTTATCTTTTCCTTCCAGGGATAATCTTCAGCCTCAAGCTAAGTTTTATTGTTGAAAAATCCAGGTGGGGGCTGTGGTAGAAGGGCTCCTTTTGGAGTTTACTGGTGGTACATTCTGCAGCTCCATCCCCAAGGGTCTGTAGATGCAAACGCTTGTAATTCGAGATGGTACAAACATGAGCGCTTGTGTGCAGATCTGGCCCCTAGAGCTCAGGGCCTTCCAGGTGTTTTTCCCTTGGAGCTTTGCTTTTGCATCATATCCTGATGTTTGTATCATTCCTGTCTCATAAAGCCAGACTGTGCTATTGGCTGAGAAATCATCCTGGGTGCCCTTTCTTACAGATTCTGACATCCCATGGGGGTAGAAGAGATGCTGGGCTTAAGGGCAGAGTAGATCCTGCAGTGCCCAGTCCCACAGTCTGTGGGAGTTTGTCCCTCTTTGCAGCTGACAGCATTGCGGAATTCCCTGTGGGACAATAATAGAAACCCTTATGAGCCAATGGTGTTGGTGGAAAAAATCTCCCCACTGTGATGTCTTGGTCCCAGGCTATAATGTTACCCCTTAATTCCCTCTGCATCTTTACCACTTTTATTACAGCTGAACACACGCTCCTCATTAGTACTCTTGGTGATATGGGGAATCAGAGTGCTGGAAATTATGTGGAATAGGTACCAGATGTTTGCGTCAGCTTGGTATGCATTAATATTGAGAATGCTTGCAGATCACATTTATTAAATGTGAAGATTACTTACCATGCTTTCCTCCAAACAGTACCCTCCCCTCAATATTTTACTCTGTATCACATGAGGTGTAACATTAAGAATTTCTTTGGGGATAGATTAAATTTAAAGTGTGTGCAGAGAATGCATCTGTTCCCAGTGCTTTGTCTGCATTCTGTCAAGGCTTGGGGCTGGCCCGTGGCCAGCCTGGTCGTGGGGGTTCTGTAACTGAGATTGGAATGCTGTGTTGCAGTTGAAGGACGAAATGAAAGGGTGGGTCCTTTTTCATTTTTTTCTGAAGTAGAACTGGGAATTTAGACGTCAGATCTTCGAAACATTTCCCACGTGTCTGGATAATCAAGCGTTAGTGAAAAAGACAAAGAGGACATTTGAAAAAAACGAGAAAGGAACTTGTGCTTCCTCATTGAGTTTATGAGATCTTTTAGGTCAACTAAAGGATACAAGTGTGACCTGAGAAGTTTATTTTATCTTATCAGACATGAATTAATGTTTATGCTTGGCCCATATGTCTGTTCACGCAGCCCTAAGGTGAAGGGCTGGAAAGTTCAAGTCAAAAGCAGGTGGTGCTCTATAATGAATAAGAACCTAGACCTGGAGCCTGACATATCCAGGTTCGAATTCCCATTTACTTATTGGTGTTGTGTGTTCTTTGCAGGTTACTTAACCTCTCTGAGCACCAGTTTCCATCACTCTAAAATCTGGGCTTTAACACAGTCTTCACGTAGCACATAGTATTTTGAGGATTAGAAACAATATGTGCAGAGTATGTGGCCCAGAGTTGGAGCATGATAATCCCCCATAGGAAGAGTGCACCTCAAGTAGCCCAGCTACTGAGCAAGCTGAAGGCTGGGGGCCCTGTTTGTCAATGGAGGATGGTTGGTGGTAGTCTTATCAGCGTGGCTCTGGTCTGGGCCACCTGGTATGTTTCTTACCACAGGGTTCACTTGAGTCTGCCTTGTCTCCAAGTTAGCCAGTGTTTAGTCAAAAGAGGTAGCATCTTGGGGTGGATGGGGGCCAGTTGTCCATCCTGGTGATTGAGAGAGTGTACAAACAGGAAGGATGGAGCCTGGTTTCCGGTCAGGAGGGAAGAGGACAGTTCAGACAGAACACAACACCTAGGAGGATTTTGAAGAGGTCAGATTTCTTCAGGAGCCAGTAGGAAGGATAAGCTTGATTAAGACCATTAGAAAGGCCCAATTTCTTTGGGAATAATCCCCAAAGACTCCTGAATAGGACATGATCTAGTGCCCTGAATAAGAAGAAATATCCAGATTGGGAGGCTGCAGTGAGGTATCTCTGGGGATGAGCCTGTATGTGCATTGCTGTCAGGAAGCACTTTACTGAAATATGCCCCCAGCTCTGTGGTGTGAAACAATTTACTTATAGTGGGAATAATAATATTTATTCTACCCACTTTTCAGAATTTCTGTGAGGCTTTCTGTAAAGTATTTGCAATATGCTGTGGTTTTTTTTTTTTTTTGGTACTGGGGACTGAGTCCGGGGCACTCACTTAACCACTGAGGCACATCCCTAAACTCCCACCCCCCTTTTAATTTATTTTGAGACAGGATCTCATTAAGTTACTTAGGGCCTTGGAAAGTTGCTGAGGCTGGCTTTGAACTTGCGATACTCCTGCTTCAGCTACCCAAGCTGGGATTACAGACCTCCACCACCATGCCCAGCCCTGTAATGTAACTTTTAATAATGAAGGCAAAGGCCTGAGCATTAGGGAATGCTGTTGCTCTTGGCTGGAATTTATTTCTTTGCTCTTCACCTGGCCCATTGCTCCAGGTTGATCAGGATCATGACCAGAGCATGTTGCTTATGGGTCTAGTGACCACCGATTGCATAAGGAAGAGCAAGCTGTGGATCTCCAGCCTGAAGCCCTCTTCAGTCTGCCCTGCAGGCTTGTGTCAGTAGCTCCTGAGCTCTCTGGGCGCTACACACGTGAGCAGCTGGGTCACATCACATGGGATTGCAGAACACATTTTTCTGGTAACTCAGCCCTGGTGACTGAGAGGTGCTGCCCTTGGAAGGAGGAGGCCCTGTGAGCACCGGGCCACCTTGTTCCCTTGGGCATATTGGTAGAGCATGTGGTGCAGATCACACTGTTCCTAAGGAAGCTTTTCTAAATGGAGCCTGATGTTTGGGGAGAATGTGAGGACCCACAGTGAGCCCAAGGCAAGGATGGCAGGCTGTGACTTGGCAGAGGGACAGCGAGGTTTTGGCCTGAGAGGGAGATAGCAGGCTGAGAATGGGGACATGGGGTTCTGCTGGGGACATAAGGGAAGAGGGGATGGCAGATTTGTGTTTCCTGTCTTCTGTGGCACTTGAGGGTGGGGAACCCAACTAGGACTTGATTCTTAGCAACCCCAAACGTTGTCTTCTTCATTCCATGATTGATTTTTTTCCATTTTGGTGTGTGACTGAACCTTTGGCTTTTAAAGAGTGAAAGCAGGAACTCTAGGATTGTCTCCTGCTCCTGTGAAATTCCTTAAGCATGGATCACCTCATGGTTCCTTCCCCTTTCCTCAGTAACATTGGCATGCACACGGTGCTGGGGCAAGGCATATGAACCAATAGAATGGTTGGGTTCCATTATTTTGTGATATTTGCAATCTTTTGGAGAGTGTAGACATTAAGCAAATAATTTACAAATAATTCTGTGCATCAAATTACATGAAGTGCTTTGAAGAGAAATAGAGGGTACTGTGAAACTATGAAGAAAAAAAAAAAAGACATCTAACATAGTGAGAGGTAAGGGGAGCTTCCTTAGGCGATCTGAAGAATGAGCAGGGATTTGTCTTGCCAAGTCGTGAGGGAAGGGAAATGGTAGGGATAGTGTTCATGGAGGAAACTTGGGGTATGTGGAGGCCCCTGGGAAGGTTGGCAGGTTTGATGAAGTAAAAGGAGGAGAGTATGTTGCTTAGGGTAGGTTAAGCTGCAAGTGTCAGAACACCCAAAATGACTTTGGGTTTGAATAAGAGAAAAGTTTACATGTATTTCATATATAAAGAAGCAGTCCAGAGCTGAGGCAGGGGCTCTGTGCTTGTCAAGTACCCAGGCAACTTCTCTTTTTAAAGAGGGAGAGGGAGAGAGAGAGAGGGAGGGAGGGAGGGAGGAAGGGTGGAACGAGAGAAAGAAAGAAAGAATTTTATTTTATTTATTTATTTTTATCTGGTTTTAGTTTTTCCAACACTTAGTTGTATATGTGGTGCTGGGGTTCGAACCTGGGATCTTGTGCATGCCAACTGAGTGCTCAACCATTACTCCAGCCCCTCAGGCAACTTCTAAGTGCTGTGGGTTCCTCGGTGTGTTTCTTCCATCTTATGGCCCCAAATGGCTGCTCTAGCATAGCTCATTGCATCTATATTCCAGTCAGCGGGAAGGACAGAAGAATATATCTCTTTCTCTTCACAAGGAAACCTCCTGGAAGTTCTGTGTCACCTTTGGTTATATTTCAGCCAAAATTTGGTCACATGGCAATACCTAGCTGCAAGTGGAGCTATAGGCTGATTTTGGATGGCCACATACCTTACTAACACTCAGGAAAAAGTGAGAATAATTGGAACTGGGAGACAGCAGATCCGAGCCTCAACCAGAATGGCTAAGAGATGGTGAGCAAGTGCCAGGGTCTTGAGATGTGAGTCCAGCTTAGGAAGCAAGACCAGATCTGGAAGGGCCCTGTAAGCCACCGTGAGATTTCTGGGTTTTATCTGGGGAACAGGGAGAAATCACTAAGTCCTTTTAAACACGGCACAATCAGACTTACACGGTTTATTTTCATTTCATCTTTTAAGTTTTGTTTTTTCCCCCCATTGGTACATTCTGTACTCTTTGCACACTAATCCAGTTATTTCTTTATAATAAATTCCTAGAGGGAAACTGCAGGGTCAAAGGATATGTACTTTTCTTTTCTCTCTCTTTTTTTTTTTTTTAGGCTTTTTGACATTATTGAAAAGTTAAAGCAGTTTGCTCTCTCAGAAATGTGAGTATATTTTCTAGAGGCATTTCTGGCCTAATTTTTAAAAATAAGCATCCCTCCCCCTCAACATTTTTGTATGAAACATTTTAACATACAGAGATGTTGAAATCATTATACAATGAACATCCAGATTCCAGAATGAACATTTTGCAATAGTTGCTTTATCAAGTATCTATTCATCCATTTAATCCATCTTAGGGGCATTTTAGACTAAGTTTTACAATCTCAGGGTACTTCACCCCTGCATCTGTAACTGCTTTTTAATTCTCACAGAAAGCGTAGGTGTGGTAGCCCAGGAAGTTAACGTGATGCTGTCTTTGAGGACCCTTCCTGCTAAGAGAAAAGGTCCAAGGCTTAGGTCTTGGGTGAATGCATCAACCTTGGCATGGTTATCTAAGCACAGTGAGCTTATCTTCCTTTTCTTTAAGACAGACGAATATTACCTCTTTATGGTGTGTTGGAAGGATGTACAGCACCTACTGTTGCCAGGCATATAGTGAAAACTTAATAAAGACGGATGAAAGCAATGTCTTTATTGTTTTCACCAGAACAGTCCAACAGTATGTGTTAAACTATTGAAAGCAACCTTGCTTATGTACTTTTGGTGATGGTGATGGATAATTCCTAAAATTTTTGTCAATGTTATTATCTTTTTGGAATATTAATAGCTTAATCACATATTGTTTCTTTTTTTTTTTTTTCAAACTTGGAGGGAAACTTCACTAATGAACCTCAAACACTCCATTGTAGCAGATGGTCAAGAACGTTTTGCTGAGCGTGTTAGCCAGCTTTCCACTGCTGCAACAAAACACCTGAGATAAACAACTTAAAAGAAAGAAAGACTTGTTTTGACTTACAGTTTCAGAGGTTTCAGTCCATGGTGTCTTGGCCCTATAACTTTGGCCTGTGGTTGCATGGAAAATCATGGCAGGAGTGTGTAACAGAGAAAACTGCTCACCTTATTGCAGTTGGGAAGCAAAAAGAGACCACAAGGAAGGGTCCAGGGTTCCAGAACCCCCTTCAATGGTGTGCCCCCAATGACCTAACCTTTTCCACTAAGATTCTACCATCTCCTGCTAGCTCCACAAGATGACAGCCAAGCTTTTAACACAAGGGCCGTGGGGGACATTTAAGATCCAAACATAACATTAAGTAGATTTAAACACTGACCTCCACAGGTCCCTGTAAAGAAATTATACCTCACACTTGATCAGCTTGTGCTCTGGGCATTGCTTTCACTTTTCTTTGACCTTGGACTGACTTGTATTACCCATGGCTAGAACTATAGCTCAGAAAGTGAGGGCTGTCCTCCTGGACCCCAGCAAACCAGAGAATATAGGCCCTAAGGCAAAGAATTCACGCCTTCTGCATGAGGGATTCCCCACTCTGGTGCTTTCTTGGGATAGATCTTGCCCTCTGATTTGCTTCCATTGAGTTTTTACTCTTGCTTTGTTGTGGAAAAGAGCCTGATGGTATTAGGTTTTTTTTTGTTTGTTTTTGTTTTTAAGAGAGAGGGAGAGTGAGAGAGAAAGAGAAAGAGAGAATTGACTTTATTTAGTTTTTCATCTGGTTTCTGTTGGCCGACACTTAGTTGTGTATGTGCTGCTGGGGTTTGAACCCAGGTCCTTGTGCAAGCCAGGCAAGCCCGATACCGCTGAGCCATGGTGGTTTTTATGGTGGTTTTTAAAAGAGGACCCTAATGGGCAATGGTGGCATCAGAAGGCAGAGGGCCAGTCATGCAGATTGTAGGCCTTTTTGCAGATGTGTTTTGGGTGAAATGACAGACCAGGAAGAGCTCTGCATACATATGCAAAAACAAAACTTTAAAACATTTTCATTTGTGTTGTTTTGTGATCATTGCAAATTCATGGAAGGAGGCTTTGAAACCATATTAGAGGGTTTTTGTGGTGTGGGACAGTGTGTATCCCCAGAATTGAGTAGTACCAGGAGAGTGTCTCTGGGGCTTCACGGTGTACCCAGAAGTACACCTCCTGCCACTCTTGCCACAACATCTTCATCACCTCCTGCTTTCTGAGAAAGCAGCTGGACATAGTCCAGCGATACAGAGTGGCAGTGATTATTTGAGAAGGCACATATTTCATTTCAGACCAGATTGCTATTATCAACTTAGATAATTTCTGGAAGTCCTGAAATAGATTTGGACCACTAGGCAGAATGTCTGCTTATGACATAGCAGTGGGGTGCAGGAAGGGCTGGGTCTGATCTTCATTTTATATTGGGACTGCAATCCTATAGTATACCTGTATTATTTAGAAGTCAGAAAGAACTCCCTGAATGCACGCAGGCCTTTTATTTGGATTCCATTTGAAAGGGTGCGTTTTAGTGGGAGCTGTGTGTTCAAGTTCAGGCTCCTCAGCAATTGAATGGGGACAGTAGAAGCAAGCTCATAGAAGTGTGTGAGGATGAAGAAGTATAGGAGTAAAGGGAAACTCCTCACTGGCCCCTGAAGGTTCCCTGGAATAGACTGACATAGGTTGATTAAATAGGAGGAAAGGAATATAAACTTATTATTCTATTTTACTTGCAATATTAGAGTGAACCCAGGGGTGTCCTATCACTGAGATACATCTCCAGTTCCTTTTAGTTTTTATTTTGCGAAAAGGTCTTGCTCAGTTACCCAAACTGGCCTCAAACTGTCTATCCTCCAGCCTCCAGAATATCTGGGGTTACATACAAATTGATTAATCTGCGAAAGTAAGTTGTTTACAGGATTAAATCTGAAATCCCAATCTCTTAAATTTCTTTTGGATTATTTTGATGTATAATTTGATTTTCTAAATTCCTTTTTAGACTCACAAATTAAAAATGTATTCCTCTGGATGAAGGATATCTTCTATTTGATATTTGTGTTGAATTCTTCTTCCCTTGGAAGAAAGTCAGAGATAATGGAATAAATTGCTTAAAGACCCATTTAGTTCTGGAAACAACTTAAATGTAAAGGCCCCTCTGGTGGGTTGATCAGCCAGAAACACCCCTCCTTAAGGTAGACTTCATTGCTCTTTCTGAGTGGCTCATTTGTGATTCTATCTGCAGGTCCAGAGCCTGGGACCCAATGTGAGCTGTCCCCTGTCAACGCCTCCCATCCTGTCCAGGCTTTGATGGAGAGCTTCACAGTCCTGTCAGGCTGTGCCAGCAGAGGCACGACCGGGCTGCCTCAGGAGGTACACGTGCTGAACCTGCGCACCACGGACCAGAGCCCAGGCCAGCCACAGAGAGAGGTAGGCACAGGTGGCAGCGTTCAGCCCACTGTCTGCTGAGGCTGCGAAGATCCTTTTCTGAATAAAGAGTCCTTTTCTTCTCTTCAACACGGATGCTCATGTCTGAACACAAGAAATAGCAGAATTTAGAATAACGATTGCTCCCTGGCCAGGGCAACTTTAAGACTTCTCTCTAGGGATTGCTTGGCTCTCCTCGTTTTCTAGCCCTCTGTAGCAGGAAGCATGTTTGTAAGAATTTTCATCTTCTAGCCATGATTGTAAGGAAACAAGGTGCCATTCTCTCTTCTTACCTTGCTTTGTTGTATGAACCCATTGCTCTTCCAGAATGGGAACACTCTTGAATAAAGCTGTCAGTACTTTGTGTTTCCATGAAAAGCCCTGAGGGCAGCTCCTATTACTGTCCTCAGGGCTTCTGGAAGATGGCAGAGGCTTGGTAGTGATGGTGAGGATGAAAGTCCAAGTCCAGGGCTACTCAGTACTTGCTTTTTGCTAGCACTCTTTGATCCACTCACATGCTACCCCATGAGGCTCTGTTAATTTACATGTGACTAAACAGGAGCAGAGAGAGCTCAGTAGCCCAGGGTCATCACCTCCAAAGAAATGACCTCCACTTTCCTATGACTCAAAAGTGGCTGAATCATGGGTGCGTGGTCATCATGCTTCCTTAAGAGGATGGACTTCCCCACAAGACAACATGTGGTTGCCATTCTTTCTGTTTTTTAGCTTCTGTGTCAGAGAAGTCATCACTCAGGTTGTATCTCTCCAGGGAGAGTGAAACTACAATAAATCCCAATCGCAACGAAGTATAGGAAAACCGATGCAGAATGGAATTTATCTCTGAGCTTACTCCTGGTCAAGAAAGTGAATTTCCAGAACCACTTGTCTCTGTGCCTCAACCACCCCATCTATTTGGGGGAGCAGGGATAGGAGAAGCATGAAGCATCCTGAAGGAAAAGCAAACTGATTTTAATCTCATGAAAGTGTGCAGAGTTGGCTCATTTCAAAGACAGATCGCCTAGCCTTTGGAGTTCCATTGGAAATTATTGTTAATACTCTTGGTTGCTTGCCATTGTTGCCGCAACACATATTTCAGGTCAGGTTTCTTTATCCCAGTAATGTGTCTTTAATTCTTAGCTTATGGGGGAGAGTTTGTGGTGGGAGGGGAAGGAGGAGAGGAGGAAATGCAGCTCCTGTGAGGCGTTGCTGACTCCAGCAATTCTTCAGCAGCGGTAATTACTCATTTTATATATGCGTCTCTCAGAGGACCTGAGAAGGGAAAGAAAGTCCAAGCTATTACAGAAGCAGCAACAGCCGAAAATTCTTGATGTTAAATTGTGCAGTGCTGTTGTTGACTCTGAAAATAGATTCAATAAGGCTACTGGAGTAAAAGAAAAATACCTCAAGGAAGGACAGCAGAACTCTCCCACATGTTGACTTACTATATTAGATCAAAATGGAATTCATTTAGGACATGGCAGTACTGAGGAAACAAAATTAGCTGGCATCAAGGGACATAGTGTGTTCAGTGAGAAAAGAAAGAGGACCCAGGCAGGATAATCCCAAACTTGCTTGAAAACTGAACATTGTGCTCCCTCAGGATTCGTGTAGTATGTATATGATTTGGGGCTAGTGATTCAAAGAAATTTCTGAGAATCAGTGACCAAGGCAAATCACATTATTTCCTTCTCTGGGGACCTTTAACGATGAGATGGCTGTAGTTCAATCCTGTTTGAAAACATGATTCTGGCATAAGGGATCTTTGGAATGTCCATCAGGCTCTGAGGTGTGGTCGTATTGTCACCCTCCTCCTCTGGGGCATTTTGCATATGCAGAGTGAATGTAGACATTGGATAGGGAATGAATGAGAGTTTGTTGAGGGGTGACAGGATGAGGGTAGAGAAGTATTAAATACCCCTCACTCTCTTCAGACTGTGGAGAGAAATTACCACACTTGTGCAAACAGGTTTGAAAAAAGTCTCTTGAGCCATGTAATGTAGCCGTTCTACTCCTAGGTATATCAGTAGAAATGAGAGCATAGATTCCCACAAAAACTTGACCATGAATGTTCATGCTAGCATTAATCACAGTACTCAAAAAGTGGAAACAACTTGAGTGTCCATCCTCTGATAAATAGATAAATAAAATGTAGTATATTTATAAAAAGGAACGAAGTACTAACATGTGCTATAATGTGGATGAACCTTAAAAACATTAGCTAACTGAAAGAAGATAGATACAGCAAACTATGTATTATATCATTCCATTTTTATGAAATGTCCAGAATATACAAATTTATAGAGACAGAAAGTTAAATGAATGTTTTCTTAGGATTATATGGGGAAAGGAGGAAATGGAGATTGACTACTAATGATTGTGAGGTTTTTAGGGTGGGGGATAAAAATGTTCTAACATTAAATTGTGGTGATGGTTGCACAACCTGCAAATATAATAAAAACTATTGAATTATAATTTAAAGGGAGAATGTGATGGTATGCGAATTGCATCCCAATAAAGCTATTTTAAAAAATCCTTCAACCTGCCAACATGTTCTAATTAGCCCATAAAATGTACCTTGGCTCAATTCACTTTTTTTAAATACCCAAATTGCTTCCTCCTCCAATCTAAACTCACCCAATTCTTTTCGTCATTCTCAATGGATAGCTTGCTTTTTATATAAATGCTGTAATATGGGCTATTGCAAAAATTAACAGCTGATTTATTTGGGGGGCAAAAATGAGAGGACCAGAGGCAGCCTTGGTACAGTCTCTTCCAAATGTTTAAGGCAATTTTTTTTTTTTTTAGAGAGAGGGGCAGTGAGAGAGACAGAGAAAGGGAGAAACAACTTTATTTAGTTTTTCACATGGCTTTAGTTGCTCCAACACTCAGTTGTGTACGTGGTGCTGGGGTTTGAACCCAGGTCCTCATGCTTGCCAGGCAAGCGCTGAAACCACTGAGCCACCGCTCCAGCCCCAAGGCAAATATTTTTGAAGATGAAATAAGTGCTGTTACTTAGCAGAATTATCATGCTGGTTCCAAACCTTACTTGCCCATGATGGATGGCTGCAGTAGCTGTTTTTCCCAACATCATCTTTGAATGTGAGGGAGTTATTAAAGCAACCCCATTTCCCCTCAGTTTGTGAGTGGTGCAGGATCATTGTTGAAGATCTATGATAAATCATCCCCTCTCTGACGTTTTACTAAACTCCTACTTTTCAAGTGCGTTAAGATCCTTCAGCTGAGAAAAGTTTGGTTTTTTTTTTTCTTCTTCTTCCCCAGAGTAGAGGAGGTGACAGAGCCTACAACTGGAAGTAGTAAACACAGGTTTGGGGAGACAGGCTCAAGCTGGATAAGCAATTGTGTCAGCCAGCAGAGGTTTTTTTTTTTTTTTTTTATCAGAAGCACTTGTTACAGCAGTGTCAGAAAGTCCTCTCCCAAAGCCCCCTAGCTCTCCCTTTGGCCTCCCTGGTGGGTTCTCATCAGGTCAGGGAGACCTGTAGTTGTATTTTTCATTGGAGACCACACCTCTCATTTGTAATCATTGGTTTTGAAAACAACAGCCCTGGCATTGACAGGAAACCGGAAAAAGAGTCTCTGGCAACTGAGGAGGGCACAAGAGGATAAACAGACCTGAGAGACTGGATTTGTCTTTTAGAATAAATGGGGATCTGTGTCATCTCTCATTGCTGTATAAACCTTTGACTGAAGAAAGTGCATCTGGGAGTAGGGAGCCGGGATCCTGGTGCCCCAGGGTGTTCCCAGGCTCCTGAGGAGGTCTGGGGCACCACCAGAGGCTTGTTTACAATAACAGGCTTTCATTTAGTTGCTGAAATGGCAATAGTCTTGTTTCCTATCATCTAATTTTTACTTGTGATCTGCTTTTATGTGGTGGTATGTCTTTTCTATTTCTGACCAACTGATTGCTTGCTTCCTATGAAGTGCTGTTGAGGGTAAGCCCCTAGTTAGTCACTGCACATGGGTTTAAAAGAAATGGGCATTTGCATTCATGTGTTTGTTCTGATTTTAATGGAGAAACTGCTAATGGGTATGCCAATGCCTGAATATAGGGGTGGAGTAAGGATCAGGAGGCCCCCCTGTTGTGGGAAACAGGCCAGGTTTAATAACTTCACCCATCAGAAAGCGTGTAACTCCATAATTTTATGTTTGCTTCTTTGCCTCATTCTGAAAGAGAATTTGGGATAGGCATCTAACAAGGGACGTACCAACAATGTAAGCAGAAGTATGAAATGAGAACCAAAGAAAAAAAGAGGAGAGAGGCTTGTTAGCTGTGTGGGTTAACATGGTTGCTATGATTAAGTTTGAAATATGGTTCTCAGCTTCTTGGCAGGTAGGGCCAAATGGGACGTGTGGTTAATCACA
Source organism: Aplodontia rufa (assembly GCA_004027875.1). Classification (NCBI taxonomy): domain Eukaryota; kingdom Metazoa; phylum Chordata; class Mammalia; order Rodentia; family Aplodontiidae; genus Aplodontia; species Aplodontia rufa. Next base: position 154,670 of record PVKS010000735.1, on the reverse strand, counting down.
CATGCAGCGCCAAATCGCTGTAGCATGAACTTGTCCCTTTCTTGGTTCTTTTGAGGGCAGGAAAGCCCACAGTTAGGAGAAAGAGAAGGAAGTAAACATCTAAAATGCTAACTGTGCTGCTTGCCTCTTAATAGCTCCCTTATTCCCCAAATAACAGTAACAGCAACTAGTGGTGGCGATTGGTGCCTGCTGAGGTCCAGCCCCATGCGTGAGGGGCGCTTGGATTAACTCTGTCAGTCCTCAGCCGCTTGAGGACATTTGGGCTTGGGGAGGTTCGGCAAGCAGGTGATGAGCTGTGGAGCTGCCTCTCTGAGCAGTATTGATGCTACAGATCACACTTTTCCCACATTTGGAGATGGTGTCTCTTACTTTTAGCCTTTACTTTGTTCCAGGCTACAAAATCTGCTAATCAGTCCCATGGGCTCTACCAGTTGGCTGAGCTGGCAGGTGTCTCAGAGACAGTTTGGGTTTTGTGCACGGACTTTCCAGTCAATAGCGTCCCTTCTCATTCCCATGGGGCTTTGGAGTAATATTAAGGTTGGTCGGTGTGTGGCAGGGTCTTTTTTTTTTTTTCCTTTTCATGGTTTAGGATTATCATACCAAATGTCAGTAATTATAAAATGCAGGGCTGAGCTCAGGAGCCATTGTGCACTACGTGATTGTTAATCCCCATGCTAAATGCCACTGCCAAGGGGGCTTTTGTCTGTATTCATAGCTAATCATCTCTCTAATGCTTTCAGCAGCCTTCACAAAAATGCCTCACCTGTCTTCTGCTTATAATCCAGTCCTTGGGACCAAGCTTGCTTTAACTGTGTAGGAGAGAACTGGCACAAATGAGATTCTCCCTGGCCTGGGCACATAGCTGAGAGGAAGAGTGCTTGCCTAGCATGTACAGCAGGCCCTGGGTTCAATCCCCAGCTCCACAAATGCAAACAAACAAGACTCTTCCTTATCCTGCTAAGGATGGAAAACAATCAAAGACTTTGGTATTCAGACTGCCATCTGATTTAATATCTTTTTGCTTACTTTGAATAGTTTTGGAGATCTCTACCTACCTATTTAGTTATCTAGGTACCTCTGTCTTTCCTCATGTTTTCACAATATTAATAGATGGACAACTTTTCTCTTTTTCCTCTCTGTGTCAAAATACAAACACAACAGCCCTTGGAGAGGAGGCAGTGGCTTTGTGTCTTGCTCATCACCATGAGGTGGACAGTGAGGAGAGAGAGAGAATCAATTTTTATTGAGTTTTCCGTATGGCCTTCTTTGCTCTGACACTTAGTTGTGTACTTGGGTGCTGGTGTTTGAACCCGTGTTCTCAAGCATGCTGGGCAAGCGCTATAACCACTGAGCGACTGCTCTAACCTGCTCATCACCATTTAAAGAACTGATACAAGATTGCAAAGCTGGCTTTTTGGAAGGCACATGTACGAGGGCAAAAACATCAAGTAAACATCAGCAAACTAGTGACATTCCTTCTCTGTCTGGGGCATTTTTCCTCTGCTGTTATTCACAAATGACTTCCTACTGCTAGTCCTGTATATACGCAGGGAAAAGGACTATTTATTTTTGTGATATCTTAGCTATAGTATTACTAATCAAGTGTCATAGTAAACTCCCCTCACACACAGATACTGTATATTGGTGAAATTCAGTTTCTAAACAAGAACATTTTATACATAAGGACTGCTTGGTGTTTGTTCAAAAGGAGGTTGTTTTGGAATTTACCCCAGTGTGGCAAGTAAGATTATTTCTAAACTTACCGTTTTGTCACAGACCTACAGCAGATACATTCAGTTTCCCCAAAACTTTTTTTTCCACCTCCTTTCCACTTTCTCCTCTCTTTTCCCCTGTCCCCATTTGAATGTTGCTGTAGAAATTATTTCACGTAGGAACAGAGAACCTAAGTGAACCGGATATTGACATGCAAAGAGCTGCCCCTTCACATGTTGCCTGCTGGACACCTTGAAGGTACCAATCCGGGCCTGGATAGAGGAGCAGGAGCGGTCGGGGCAGCAACGCAAGGATGTTGCAACAGAGGACAATGCAAACCAGAGCTGAAACTGGCCACGCTAGTCAAGGATGATTTCTAACATGTTGTGGTAAGATGTGTAATCTGAAACTACGGCTAACTTTCAAATAAGGATTTTCCAAAAACTCAAAACTGGAATTCTAGAAAAAATGAAAGCAGAAATCAGAGAGATAATAGTAAACACTAGGGTTTAGTAAACAAATCAGGACACAAGCTAAGTTAATAAGTCACAATGTGGGCTGGAGTGGTGGCTTAGTGGTTGTGGTGCTTGCCTGGCATGTGTGAGACCACGGGTTCGAACGCCAGCATCATGTACACAATGGGGTGTTGGAGCAACCGGGGCCACATGAGAAACTAGATGAAGGTTGATTCTCATTGTCTCTGTCTCTCTCTCTCTCTCTCACTCACTGTCCCTATTTTTTTATATTAAAAAAATGAAAAGTAAAAGAAGTCACAGTGTTCCTACCAGGACTCTGGCTGGCTCCATGGCTTAACCCCTGTCATTTATCACAGAAATGTCCAGGTGCTTTGAAATGGCCCTTGGAAAGCACACCCTTTTACCCCACTAGGGGGATTGAACATGGTTGTACTTTGCCATTTTAGCATGAGGTAATGTGTGTTATGTTCTTTGCTGGCTGGAACCTACAGACTGGAAAAAACCTCTCTTATTATTGCCTACTCCTCTGGATGGAGACTGCCTTGACCCCTTTTACGCTTTGTCCAGCAGCAGCGTTTTCCCAGTGTGGTATTTTGTCTTCTTGGAGGTTAGGGTTACAACCCTGACCCACACTGCTGTTGTCATGGTAACTGCTTTTGACTTTTTAAATTTCTTGACACTCTTGTTAGAGATTGTTTCTATAAGAGCACTCTCCACTTTTGAAAATGTGACTTGTTTTGCTTTTAGAATTTTTTTGAAGAGAATAAAAAAATAAGTCATCAAATTAAGGAGCAGGTCTATAAATCTGAGAGCCAGATGTGTTAATTGGGCAAATGCCCAGTTGGTGTGTGTGCAGAATGTCTAGTTATTCAACTTGCATTTCTCTTTTCCATGGCTTATCTGCTGTCTTGACATTTTGTTTGAAAATAAAGGGAAATTTGCTGCTAAAATTTCTAATTTGAAGATTCTGTAGAAGTATTTATTATATTACCTTCCATCCTTCCCCTGTGTTTTCTAAATATTTCTGTGTGAATTAGATACATGTTTAATAATTTTGCTTTTCTTTCTCCCATGATGAAGAAGCCATGGGTGAACTTGGCCCCTCTACCTCTGGGTGCCTTCTTATTTCTCTTTTCCTTTCTTATCCAATTTCCTGAATGAAGGAACATCTGGGTGCACTTCTTTGCTACTACTGCCTGACTTCTGCTTTCTGGGGTTACCTCTGGGTGTCACTGATGTTGCCTAATGACCCGCTCATGAGATGCTGGACTGGGGAGGGCCCAGTCTAGTCCTGCCCACCTTCAGAGGAGGCCAGGCCAGGGAGTGAAATGGCAACTTGCTCGCTGTCAAATACGGACTAGACTGGCACTCAGGGTCCCCTCTTCCTACTGAACAGCTCTTTCCTTCCACTATGTTGTCTTTCCCCACTCCTTCTCCTCAACTTTTTACTACCTTCAGGTACCTTCCTGTTGATTTCAGGATGCCACATTAGCATGGTTCTCCTCCCTTTCCACCTGTTTTTCTGTTTCCTTCCCAGCTTTTCTTTTCTTCCTTCTCAGGGTTTCTTTTTCTTTTCTTTTCTTTTTCTTTCTTTTTTTTTTTAAGAGAGAAGGACAGTGAGAGAGAAAGAGAGAGAATCAATTTTTATTGAGTTTAGTTGCTCTGACACTTAGTTGTGTAGGTGGTGCTAGGGTTTGAACCCCTGTACTCCTGCATGCCAGGCAAGCGCTGTAACCACCGAGCCAGCGCTACAGCCCCTCAGGGTTTCTTAACTGAAGCAGTTGTTAGCCCTCTGTTTTTTTCTGTCTTTTCTCCCTGAGGTAGCCTGTCTGCTTTTAGGATGTGGGGTGTCACTTCCTGCCTGTCTCTCCCAGACTCTCTTTGGGCTTGTTGAGTGGAGCGCCAGTCGGGTCTCTCCAGCATCTCACCTCTCAGTCCTACCTCAAGTTCCTGGGTGCCTGAGGTGTGGTGTGGAGACAGGCTTTGAACACAGGGCTAGTCTCAGCGTTTTACTTCCCATGTGTGTGTTACTTTTCTCACCTGTGGAATGCAGATGATAGCAGCACCTGTTTAGGGGGTGTCGCTGAGTGACATGGCTGGGCACTTAGGGCTGGCATGTATGCTAATATTGCCAATATTGCTTTTATAATCTCTAAAATGGAATCTAAATGTCTTCCTAAGCTGGTTATCTGCACCCCAGTGCTGGTTTTTCAGGCCAGCTTCTGTGTCGTGTCAGTGTCACTATTGCCATCGACTTGGAAATTTTGAACCATCTTGAGTTTACCCGTCCCCCTCAAATTCTATATTTGGTCAATCACCAAGTTTTATGGCCATTTCCTCTGCTCCTTTGACTGTCTCTGCTCTCTCCACTTACACTGCAGCCTCCTGGTCTCCTGGGACCGGTGTCTTCAGATTTAGGCCTTGATTCTTTCCATCTAGCTTGGGAACTACTTCATAAAACCAATCTTTAAATAATACTCCCATGACTCCTTCATTTACTTACTCACAGGCATCTATAATGAGCTGTTTACTAAGAGCCCACAGTGCGCCAGGTGGACATCCTGCTCCAGATTCTACTCATCTTTTTATGTCTTTAGTGCCTATTGGGATTAAAGGAGAATACATTTAATATGACATGATAAATTATATGACTAATGTATTAACAAAATTTTGCAGAAACCCAGTAAAAGGAGTGGTCATGCTACTGCAGGTGAGGGAAGGATTTCCAGAAGACAGAGCATTTGATGAGGGGCTTTGAAGGCAAGCAGACGTTGCTGGTTACTTGCGTCAGTATACACAGAGGGCAGAGTAGAAACCAAGCGTGGAGGAAAGCTTCCCCTCCAGCTATGGCTGGTGTACGCAAGGGGTGCAAACTATGGCCTTTGGACCAAACCAAATAGACCTGCTCCCTGTTTTGGTATTTAAGTAGCTTTATTGAGATGACATTTATATATCATAAAGTTCATGTTTAAATTGCGCAAGTTTTTAGTATATTTATAGAAGTGTGCAACATATATTATCTAATTTTAGAATACTTTTACCACCCACCAAAGAAACCTGGTATTCCTTATTTTTTTAAAGAGAGAATCAATTTTATTTACTTTTTATTTTTTATAAAGAGAGAAGGACTGTGAAAGAGAGGGAATCAATTTAGTTTTTCGTGTGGCTTTCATTGCTCCTACATTTTTTTGAGTATGTGGTGCTGGGGCTCGAACCTGCATCCTCACGCATGCCAGGCAAGCTCCGAAACTGCTGAGCCACTGCTCCAGCCCTAATTTTGTTTATTTTTTTCTTCTGGTTTTTGTTTTTCTGACACTCAGTTGTGTATGTGGTACTGGGTTTTGAACCCAGGTCCCCATGCATGCCAGACAAGTGCTTTAACCACTGGGAAACCCCTTTAGCCCCAAAACTTGAGTTCTTTAATAGTCACTCCCCTTTTTCTGTGTCTTCCCTGCCCAGCCCAATGCAACCACTAATCTACTTTCTTTCTAGATTTGCCTATTCTGGACATTCATATAAATGAATCATGCAATATGGCTCTTTTGTGACTCTCTTCTTTCACTTTGTATAATGGATTTAAGATTCATCATGTTATATTCCATTATATGGCTATACCATGTTTTGTTTATCCATTCATCAGTCTGATACTTGCTTTTGTAAAGTTTTATTAGGACACAGCTGTATCCATTTGTTTATACTCTATCTGTGCTGCCTGCTTACAACAATGGCAGTTGAATACTGTGACAGACCCACATGACCCACAAAATGTATAATATTTACTGCTTGGCCCTTTGCAAAAAGAGCTTGCCAACCCCTGGAATGGTGGATGGGACAATGTTGGGGACAGGCTGGGTCCTGGAATGGAAGATGAGACTGGAAAGGCTACACAAGTAAGGATTTGTACTCACTCCTGTGGATCAGTGTTTCTCAAGGCCTGTGTGGTACCTGAAGCTCCCGTATCTGAGTCCCTTGGAGGTGCTTAAAGGTGCAGATTCCCAGGCCTCACCCCTGGGCATGCGGCAAGCGTCTATAGTCCCAGCTACTCCGAAGGATGAGGCAAGAGCATTGCTTGAGCTGGGAGTTTAGGGACAACCGGGAAAACAGGGAGACCCTGTCTTAAAAATACAAACAAAAAAGGAGCCAAGGCCATACCCCTGACTTTTTTTATTTGAGTCTATTGTTTCTATGCCTTTCTTCTTAATTCCACTTGAACATCTATCTTAACTCTCCTAGGCCTTGCCATGTTGGAAGCCCATGCTTTGGTCCTTCTCTCCAGCAGCCCTTTTTCTGATTCCTTTACCCTTCTCCATCTTTCTCTTTTCTAAACATTGCTCTGAATTCTCCATTTCCCTCAACCACGCTGCTTCTCCCCAGAGTACAGAATTATATTTTCCCGGTATTCTTTGCTATTGAATCACGTGTGTTAATCCCGTGCACCCACCTGGTGAGGGACCGAAGGACTGGAACCAGGTCATGGACCTCTTTTGCATTTTGCAAACTGGGTTCTTGCATGGCTGAGGATATTATTTCAATTCTCACTGTAAGTTTCTTAAACTACTGTCCCTTTGTGTGGTGCAATGTTTATTTGATTTGCGTTATATCAGTGGCATTTGATTCCCAGGCTCTTCCATTTTCTATTACTGCTTTGATATATTTTTCTTAATTAAATCTCCTTTAATCCTCCTTAAGATTTACTCTAAACTCTGCAACTCTCTGTTTCAGTCTTTTCTCCAGACGATTTCTGAATCTCTGTAACATTCATTTTACTCTTAGGAGTTTTAGTCATCTGCTAGTAAACTAGTTAGTCTTTCCCTTAGCTGGTAAAAAGTTATAAATGGTTTTTGACTCTGTGCTGTTCCCTTGGGTAGCTCATTTGATCTTAGCCAGGTTTGAAGTTGGACCTTTGAGAATGATCTGTCCTCGTGATGTAGGGGGTGACTCTCAGCCAATTCTTAATATTGCTGGAATTAATTAACTTTGATTCCTCCAATTGAAAAGAGTATTTTATTCTACTGTGTATTATTAAATACCTAATAACTTAATTTTTAAAAATTTTGTTTTCTCGCTCAGTGAGCACTTAAAATATCCCTGCCTGTATAGTAATTTGTTCCTTGTTTAATGTGGCTCTTTCCTTTGTTTACTCTGGACTCAAGTCTTTGTAGCTTGTTTTCTAAGTCAGCTCAGAAGTTGCTGGTCATTGGATTTGGCAGCCTTTTCAAGCTTTACCCACCAGAACCCTACAGGAAGTTGTGTGTCGGCCAGAAGAGTCTGTTTATTTAGAGCATGGTGTCCAGCAGAAGCAAGCCATTTATGAGGGTCTGGTTTTAAAGACACAGGAATCTGACTCTGTTTGGAAGACCTGCCCCTCTGGCCTCCTCTGCACTTCAGTGGCCTGGGCTTTTCTTTCCAGCACATAGGGGCACCTTGCCTCAACCCTGGATAATTGAAGTAGTCCTTTCCCTGAGCTTGTTGGCTTTGTTGGAAAAGTTGAACTATCAAGACCTAGATACTAAATAGCCCTTGAATCTCATAAGAGTGGGTTTTTATTTTTTATTTTTTCATTTTGTTTTGTTTTTTTTTTTAAATAAATAGGCTTTTACAAGTTTATCATCATTTTCTAGAACTCTTGTAGGATTTTGCTAAAACTATGTTGAGATGATTATATTTGGAATTCCTGAGAGTGTTTTTTTGTGCCCAATTATTTGGTACTTTCTGGATTCCAAGACATCCTATAGTTTTCATCTGAATCAGAGTCCCTTAGCTGAATCTGGAACATGTACATCTCTTGGAGGAGGAAGGGTGAATTACAGGTAGACTTGACCTCTTCTGAAGATAGACTTGATTGGATGTTACCTGTTCTATAATCCAGAAACACAGCCAGACTTAGGATCCAGGATCACTGTCATGGTGTACTTTTCGTCTATAGCCCACTGTGCACATTAACACTTGATTATTTGTTGATGCTTGTATATACACACACATCTCATTATGGTTTTTTTTTTTAATTGGTACCAGGGATTGAACTCAGAGGCACTTTGCCACTGAGCCACATCCCTATCCGTTTTTTATTTTGAGACAGGGCCTCACAAAGTTGTAGAGGCTGGACTTGAACTTGTGGTTGTCCTACTTCAGCCTCCCAGGTTGCTGAGATTATCAGAATGTGCCCCTGTGCCTGGCACAATTGATTCTCTTTGAATTTGTTAGAAGTCGGTGATGTGGCCGTAGGTGCTGTGTGCCCACTGGCTTGCAGCAGGGTAGGTGTGTGATACTTTTATGCTCATTTAACTGGAAACTGTACTGATGTCATCTTAAAAGGTGAGTCACTCACGAGTGTAACTTCATGAGTAATGTGAGAGAGCCTGAAGGAGACAAGCAAAGAGATACAGCCGCTGCTGAGGTCTGAAATGAAAGGCAGACAGAGATGAGGTATTATATCCTCAGCTCTCACCAAGCTCCTGCCATCTTTGGCTTTTGTTTTTTTGTTTTTTCTCTCCTTTCTCTTTTCAAAAAATTATTTATTGGTATTTTTTAGTTACACATGATAACATGATTCATTTTGGCATAATTGTGAAAGCATGGAATACAGTTCTAATTTGGTCCCTAGTACTTCCCCTCCCCCTCCCTTCTTCTTTCCTCCTGTTCCTTTCTCCCCACTCCTGCACTCTCTTAGTGACTTATAGTTGGTTTTTTTCTGTGATGTGTCAGTTGTATGCATATTTTTGCCTCAGAATAGCACTGACTTTCCTGGAGTGTTAGGTAAAATTTAACACTAATAAAGTTCAAAACAATACACATCTCTCTCCAACTTCATCCTCAAATAGATGGACAAGCAAGCAGCCTTCTCCTAGTGACCCAAGCTGAAGTTCAAGGGAGCCAAAGATCTGTTGGGACGTGCAAGCTTCTGTGTGGGACGTATGGTCTTTAGGTCAACTCCTTTACTTACCATGCTCTGTCCTAACTTTAGGGGGCTTTGAAAATCAAAGGCAACTGAAGAGCCTTGTTTCTAATAATGACGTACACTGCCTCGGTCATCTGTCTCCAGGAACTTCAAGGCGTAATTGCTCTCCCTTATCTTCTGAGCACCCCCGAAATTTTCATGTGGTGCAGTTATCCAGGAGCTCTGCCTCTTGCCTACCTGGAGTTCCTCCTGAGCCCAGCCTCCGAGAAGCTTCCAGCAGTGGCCCTCGATTGCTCTTTGTCTGTTGTTAGTGCACGTGTTGCTGTTTATTTTTGTTTCCTGCTTTTATAAGGTTTGGAGATCCCACTTTCCCCCCTTTATCACCACTGGTTGTGAAGATAGTGAAAATCTAAATGAAATGGTAATAGTGCCATTGTGAACAAACATTTTTCTGAAAGAATCTTGTTCATTTTTAATGCTTTTAAAGAGCTAATTCTTAGTGTTTTAGTTGGAAGCTATTCAAATTTCCCAAATCGTAAAATCTTTCAAAGCCTTCTCCAAGTTACTTTTTCTTGATTCAGTTCTCCCCCTACTTGCTTTAAAAAAAAAAAAAGAAAAGAAAAGAAAAGAAAAGAAAAAAAGGCCTATTTCCAAATAGGAAAGTGACTTATGTTTACTAGAGACCAGGATGATAATAGACCCTTGACTTGCTATGTGCAAGGGCAATTTTTAGTCCTGTTTGCCGTGTTCTTATATACATTTCCTAACCACTTTTCCTGGCTTCGTACTATTACTGGGTATATGTCCTACATGTGTTTCCTATTTTTTATGACTCATACTTACGGTACTCATAAAGATTTATCCTTTATCTTGGCTCTGAGTAATGAGCCCACTTGCACTTTTCCAGCAGAGATGTGGGCTGGGGCTTTTGCGTTTAATCTTGCAAGAGAGATCTCTGGAAGGGACAGCACAGCAGCATAACAATCATCTGCAGGCACTACGCGCTTCTCCTCCCTGAGGAAAAGGCAACTCAGTTTCTGTGAGTTTACCAAACTTTTGTTTTTCAGTTTTTCGTTTTTCTTTGCCCATTTCAGCCAATTTGCTGCTTGTGAGTGAGAGCACCAGAGGGTGAGCAGATGAAACAGATGCTCTGCTCCTTTTCCATGCTGGTAACTATGGCAAAGGGTTTGATGGAGGAAGAAATGGAAATAATTAACTGAAATGATATTTGTAACGCGCAGCAACAAACACAGGGGTCTCCTTGGGTTCAAATAAACCTTCAGACCCTAGGGACACAGACATCCTCAGTCTACTCAAAAGAATCTAGGACAAGGACTAGCATGGCATTCCCGTTTCTTGGGGGGTGCCTTATGGCCATCTATACATTGTTCTTATAGCCATCAGGAGCTCTCCAGTTGATGGTCTAAATGCAAGGAGATGAGATCTGCATTTGAGAGTCTGTGTGTGTGTGGGTTTCACCCTAGTTTAAAAGCCTCAAGTCCTCCCAGCAGCCAATAAGCAATTGCGCTCTATGGGATTAGTTTCCATGCTATCCACTGCTCTCAGGGTGCCCCAAATATTGCTTCACATAAGATATTTAAAATTTTCCCAATTTTATAGGTACGGGGGTGCATACCTATAATCCTAGCAACTTTGGAGGCTGAGGCAGGAGGATTAAAAGTTCAAGGCCATTCCTGACAAATTAATGGTGTCCTAAGCAACTTAGCAAGTCTCTAAAAGGACTTGTGATGCAGCTCAGTTTTTTTATTTTTTATTTTTTAAAGAGAGAGGGACAGTGAGAGAGAGAGGGAAAGAGAGACTCAATTTTATTTAGTTTTTCATGTGACTTTCGTTGCTCAGAGACTTTGTTGTGTACGTGGTGCTGGGGTTTGAACTTACAAACTCGCACATGCCAGGCAAGCATCGTAACCACTGAGTCACAGCTCCAGCTCTGCAGTTCAGTTTTAAAGCACTCATGGGTTCAGTTGTCTTATGGTTGACCTGTTGTTGTCTTATCAGGTTACCTGGGTCACCAAATTACAAGTTAATAGAAGATCATGTTCTCATATAAAAGAGGAAAAATATTCTTAATTTTTTATCCATACCTGTGGATTTTATTGTTTGGATTCCTGTTGTAGGTCCCCAAAGATGTGTCCATGTCCTAACTCTCAAAACCTGTGACTATTACTATTACGTTGTGCAGAAAGGGTCTTTTCAGATGTGATTAAGATTCTTGAGGTGGGAAATTATCCTGGATTATGTGGATGGCCCCTAAATGCAACCACCCATATCCTATTAAGAGGGAAATTTGATGAAGAGGAGAAGACAGTCTGCCCCTGAGGGCAGGGATGGGGTCACAGGTCAAGGAATACCAACAGGGGCTGGAGTGGTAGCTTAGTGGTTTCAGTGCTTGCCTGGCAAGCACGAGGACCTGGGTTCAAACCCCAGCACCACGTACACAACTAAGTGTTGGAGCAACGAAGGCCATGTGAAAAACTAAATAAAGTTGTTTCCTCTCTTTCTCTCTCCCTGTCCCTCTCTCTTTGGGGAAAAAAAAAAAAGAACACTTCTTTGTTCTTTAAAAAAAATAAAAAGGAATACCAGTAACCATGAGGAACCTGAGAGGCCAGGAGCAGATCCTCTCCTAGAGCCTCTGGAGGGAGTATGGCTCTATGGACACCTAGATTTTGGCCCCAACAATACTGATTTTGGACTTCTGGCTTCTAGAACTGTCAGAAAATGTCTTTTTTTTTTCTTTAAGAGAGAGGGAAAGTTAGAGAATCAATTTTATTTAGTTTTTCATGTAGCTTTCATTACTCCAAGACTTCGTTGTGTATGTGGTCCTGGGGTTTGAACTCATGTACTTGCGCATGCCAGGCAAATGCCATAACTGCTGAGCCATTGCTCCAGCCCTAAATTTATGTCTTTTTAAGCCACCAAATTTTTGGTAATTTGTTACAACTGCCATAGGAAGCCAATACTCTCTTTGCCTCCCATTAGTTTGGGAGATCATCCTGAGTTTGACTGCCTTCCTGCCTCCTGTTTGTTCCTTCCTTGTGCTCCCCATATCTTCCAGTTTGCTGAGGCCAGAAATGATAGCACTATCTGTGACTTCCTGTGTTTTCCCAGATGTCGTATCCAATCTTACTCATTCTACCGTAAATAAATATTCTGAATCTGCCCACCTTTGCCCTCCACCTTTGGTCTGAACCACCTTTTTTAACTTCACATTTTTACTTACAATACAGTGAATCTCTAACCCAGCTTTTTAATACTTCAGCATCTGGGTAGAATGCCCACTTTGGAAGCCCCATTGTACTGATCATCAGTTATATGTGTTTGGATAAGTTAATTTCTCTATGCATCTCTTTCCTCAAGTGGGGATATTGATAAAATCTACTTCATAGGGTTGCAATGACAGTTAAATAATTAAAAGGTGACAGGTGGGTATAACAGTGGGTAGAATATAATCAGTACTCAATAAATGTCAGCTACTATCATTATTAGCTAATAAGATATAGTCTGTACCTAGCAACCAGTTCTTTAAAAACTTAAGTCCAGTCATGAAATTTACCAGCTCAGCTTCCTGCAGTTGCATTACATTTAGAATAAGATCTCCAATCCCTTCCAGGGTACCAGCTCATCTTTCAGGCCCTCTCCCAATATCTCAGCATCACTCACTGTACTCTGCTGTTGGCTCTGATATCCCAGCTTCCCTCCTTGCAGGGGCCTTTGGCCTGGAGCACTTCACTCAGTTCTCTGCCTTTGCCCACCTGCTCTGTTGGTACTTTTCAGAGAGGTCCTCATTGACCACCCTATTTAAAATAGCCATAATGGGGGGGGGGGGCTGGAGAAGTAGCTCAGTGATTGGAGTGTTTTCCTGGCAGGTGTGAGGATCCAGGTTCAAACTCCAGTACCATGTACACAACTAAGTGTTGGAGAAACCAAAGCCAAATGAAAAAAATAAATAAAAATCGATTCTCTCTTCCTCTCTCTCTCTCTCTCTTCCTCTCTCCCTCTTTCTTTAAAAAACAAACAGAAAAAATAGCCATAATCTCCCTACCTGCAGTCTTCAGACTCTGTTTTACTTTTAGAAAATAACTCATAGCCAGGCACAATGGTACATGCCTATAAACCCAGCAACTTGGGAAACTGAGGCAGGAAGATCACAAGTTCCAGGCCAGCCTCAGCAATTTTACAAGACCCTGTCTCAAAATAAAAAAAAAAAAAAGAGCTGGAGATGCAGCTCAGTGGTAAAGCATCTCTGGGTTCAATCCCTAGTACAAAAATAAATGAATAAATAAAAAAAATAATAACCTATATCAGTATCTGGTATCATTTCATTTTAGATGTGTTTATATTCTGTATTTTTTGTCTTCACCTGGAAGATCCATGAGGATAGATGTTTTATTTTGTTCACTGATGCCTTCAGCAATTAGAACAGGGCCCAGATCTCAAATATTTGTGAAATAAATGCTTGAACAAGTGAATATGTTTTTGCAACAGTGCAACTTTTAAAAAAATAGGTTAAATCTAGCAAGTTTGTATTTAGAAATCTCTCATTAATTGCATTTCCTGGAAAATCTGGTTATTGATATTGGTATGCACAATTCAGGCATAATGATTCTTAAATCACGGTTTCGAGGTGTAAAAAACAGCACTGAACTGTGAATCTAATGCTGGACTTGGTCCTTCAACTAGCATGATCTCTTTTGTTTAAGTAAGTGTGTAAAGCCATGTGAGTCTGTTTCCTTTTTGGTCAATATAAACTAGTTGGGAAGATTGAACTGTAGTGTTTCTTTCAGTACTATGGATTTTTGAGTCTACATTGGGAATTAGGGATATATATTTTAATGCTGTTAGTCTGGGCCTCTAATATGAAAAAAAACTAATTTGCCATTAGTGAAAAATACCCATAAAGAATCAGAGTTGAAAGTATTTCTGGAATTGTTAATCTAGAAAATATCCTTTAAGAAACCATCAGTATACTGTGGCTAATAGCAGAAATGTAAATTAAGGCTGATGATTTATTAAAAAAGAACCCTGGATTAAGTAGGATTTACAGATCTGGGGACAAATCTGGCCTCTAAATACTTGGAAAAATGCTTTTGAAATTCATTGCTTAGATCTTATTGCTTTGCACAGTTAAAAAAATCATGATTTTCCAAAGAGCTTGATTCTGTTACTTCAGAATAGAATACACACATGAATCTTTCTCCCTCTCCCTTTTATTTATTGAAATACAGAAGATTAGAGGAACTAATTGTTTCAGTTTGCTGAGCAAAGGGCCCTTCTCTTGTAAATTAGAACCAGGCAGTTGGACAGTCAAGGGCAGACTTTGTAGATGGTGTTCCACTATGAAACGTTGTAGTAGTGACAGAGTAAGCAATGCTGGAGCTCACTATCCCCTGTACATCCCAGGGTCAAAGAACAACACCTGTGAACAGAAAGAACCGAGACCTAGAAACAGCATGGCCCTAAATACACATGACAGAAACTTAACCAAATAGACTTAATCAACTACAGCTGGGCTGAGATAAACAAGTGCTAAGTAATCAGGCTTGTGGGAAGGGGCTGGGGCTGGAGCTCTGCTCCTTGCTAGAGTAATTGGAGCCAGGTGTGCTAACCTGGCACCACTTTTTGGAGGTGAGAAGTTGGAGAAGTTTGAAATGGGGATGTGGTTTGGCTTGAGGGGCTGGAAGCAGACTTTTCCAAGTCTAGAGTAGAGTGGTAAAAAAAAAAAAAGGAGGTGAGTTGAGGAGTATGAACTGTGTTGAGGACAGCAGGTACCTTTGCAGCTGTGGCTGGCCCATGCCTGGTTGCCTTGCCTGTTGAAGTTTACATGGGGAGAATGGGTGTTTGACTGTGCTATTGTAGATCTTTAAAGCTGGATGAATTGATATCATCTTTAGCACTGGAAGGAGTAAATTACGTAAACCTCTGTAGATAAATATTTGTACCCAAACTTTACAGCTATAGATTGGGAGGAACCTTCCACTTTACCCACAATCCAGTGAATTTAATTGCCTGGGAAGCAGTTCATTTTTCTGGCACTACCTGTGTGCCTAGCTCTCGGATGGCATGCTCTAGGGTGGGGAGGCAATGACCACACATGGTGGAGTTTCAGAAATGTGGGGTCCCTTTAGAGTGGATGTGTTGGGGGAAGACGTGGAATGACAGTGCTGTAATCAGGACCTTTTCTTTGATTCCTGAAAGTTTCGGTGAAAGTTGATGAGCAAGATCAGGGCCTGTCCAGTAAGGGTTGCCAGTGAAGAGGCAGCTGGGCATGGTAAAGAGTATCAACCTTATGCTGCCCATGCCTGGTCTCCAGGGCCTGATCTTTTTTGCAGGGCTATGGATTGAACCCAGGGGCACTTTATCACTGAGCTACATCTGCAGCCCTTTCATTTTTTTTTTATTTTGAGGCAAGATCTCACTAAGTTGCCAAGGCTGTTCTCGAACTTGGGATTCTCTTGCTTTAGCTGGGATTCTAGTTGGGCGTCACCATACCTAACTAAGGGGATGATTTTAAGGAACTCCCAGTCCCAAAGGGAAGGCGAAGGTTGACAAATTGCAGAACACTATTAGGAAACCAAGTGGTTTGAAGGTCTTGTGTATAGCTGTCATCAATTTGTCATCCTGCTTCAAAATCCAGGCAGAAGTTAATGGCATTGTAGTAATGAGAGCCACAGTCAAGCACTGATAAGCTTCTTTCCAGAGAATTAAAACAACAACAACAACACCCAGCATTTTATTCAGTCTTCTTAACATTCTTAACAGAGCGAGGGAGATGTTGGTTGGTCTGTTGTATAATTATGGAAATTGAGGCTGAGAGAGGCTAACTGTTCTATTCAGGGTCATGAGCTAGGAAGTAATTGGTGGAGCCCAAGCTGGAATTCATAGCATATTTCCTTAGATGGAATCAACATGCAGCGTGAGTGGCTGTGGGCAAAGTGAGCTTTCCGGAGGCACAGACATTTCTTCTATCATTAAGTGATTGTTTGCTAAGCACCTGTTATTTGTCAGGCACATTGCCAGGTATTGGTAATCCTGAGGACCCTGACCTTGAGAATTTGCCAAGATACAATGGATAGCAGGTTCCCCCTTGTTTCTTTTTCCATTAGATGATCTTAGTTTTTCTTAAATATGGCCTTAAATACTGCTCCCGAGATTGTTTATCGACTTAATCATATTGGAGATAAGGCTTTGGCTACAATGAAACAACCGTCTGGCTGGGTTGTCATCTATAGGTGAAGAGCTTAGAAAGAGGGACAGGTTGGGGTGACCTGTTATTAACAATAGCTCTGTTCTATACAAACAACTTTCTTTACTGGATTATCTGTGCCAAAATATTACTAAATAGCTTGGAAACAGGTTAGTGTTTTTGCCCTTTAGGGAAAAAAGACCATGAAGTTGAATTTGGAAAGAAATCTTGGAAAAACCTTTCAATAAAACAATGTATCATTCACATGCCCAAAAATTTAGCACTGCAGGGCTCCTGCTGGCACAATCAGGTGAACTTTGAAATATATTCTGACTTAAATTCTTGTATATCTTGAGTAGGCTGAAAGATGGCTATTTTTGTCTTATTGTCGATGACTTTTTTTTTTTTTTTAATCAGAAGTGCCCTGGAGAGTTGGACTTAGTGATGCATGCCTAAAATCTCAGTGAGTTGAGACTGAAGCAGAAGGATGGCAACTTTGAGGCCAGCCTGGGCAATTTAGTGAGGGACCCTTTCTCTAAAAAAAAAAAAAAAAAAAAAAAAGGTTGGGATGTAGCCCAGTAGTAGAATGCCACTGGGTTCAATCCAGTAACCACCCCTCCAAAAAAAAGTTTAAGTGCCCAGGAGACATGCCTTAGATGGAAGACTTTCTTTTTTGTAAAATTGTAAATGAAAGGACTTCCCGGCACAGAGTTGTAGATTTGCCCCAAATATTGGTTTATCTTTCTTTTATCTTTCATAGAATAGTTCATTTGATCATTTTAAAGATGTATGTTTACTGTGTGCTCTAGGATTGAAGATGCAGTAGCACATAAAAGTTTCAGATCTTCCTGGTGCTTTTGAAGATGGGATGCCCTAGTATTCAAGAGACAGGACGAAGTTAGGAAGGGCTTCTTTGCAGAAGTGCACTTGAACAAGCTGGCTGATAAAGGATCAAGCTATACAGAGAGTTGGAGGCAGAGGCATAAAGATCTGCTAATGTCACGCCCCTATGGTTGGAAGCACCTTGGAGATAAGAAGGCTAGTATGGCTGGAGGACATGGTAGGCGCTAGGGTTAGTCAGGGTTCAAATTGTGGGGTGCTCTGCATGGGGAGAAGTTGTTTCTTGGCATTTCTAATGCTTTTGATCCTTATCCAGTGGTTTAGAACTGATGCTGAACCCTGAAGACTTAGGGACACCCTATTTCCCAATAGCAGAAGATTGG
Source organism: Aplodontia rufa (assembly GCA_004027875.1). Taxonomy (NCBI): domain Eukaryota; kingdom Metazoa; phylum Chordata; class Mammalia; order Rodentia; family Aplodontiidae; genus Aplodontia; species Aplodontia rufa. The sequence continues at coordinate 137,156 of PVKS010000735.1, read as the reverse complement.
TTGTAGAAGAAGAGATGTGAATGGGAATGGGTATTTGGATTCTAGTCCCAGTGATGCTGTAGCCAGTTGTGGAACTTTTCAAGTTGTGATGTCTCTGGGCTTCAATTTCCTTAACATCTGGAGTGGACTATCATTAAAATCTCCTTATCACTAAAAATCAGTAATTTTAATATATGTATGTATATATATATATTATTTCATTGAGTTTTAGTCTCTTCTTTCAAACTTTTATAAGTGTTCTTATAGTAACTAAGTCCACTAACCCATTCTAACTTTGCTCTTTTCCATATTCTTTTGCTTCTGGAGCAGCCAGTGAACTACTGCATGGGTGGAGTAGGGGTGGGACTGGAAAGGCAAGAAGGAGTAAGCAAGGGACAAAAAGGAAACTTTATAGCTCCACATATGTGCCTGACAGTGCCCATTTAGCACATTGCCTGTTACCGTAAAGAATTCCCAGTCACCAAATGAGTGGATTGTGGTGGCTGAGATTTGTACTCAGGCTAAGGTTTATATAGGGTTAACCAAGAGCTGCCCTTGTCCTTCTTAAAGATGATTGATTGATTGTTTATTGATTTTTATAAAGAGAGAGGGACTGTGAGAGAGAGAGAGAGAGAGAGAGAGAATCAACTTTACTTAGTTTTTCATGTGGCTTTTGTTGCTCTGACACTTCATTGTGTATGTGGTGCTGGAGTTCGAACTCACGGACTTATGCATGCAAGGCAAGCACCATAACTGCTGAGCCAACGCTCGAGCCCCTTAAAGATGATTTATGCCATCTGAATGGTGCTTTCAGAACCTGCCAGTGTGACAATGTTGTTACATTTACTCTTACTTTAAAAGTCATACTTTGAAGGTCTGGAATGGTGAGTCAGCACTTGGAGCTCTTGTCTGGCATGCATGAGGACCTGGTTTCAAACCCAGCACCACATACACAACTACGTGTGGTAGAAACAAAGGATACATGAATAAATAAATAGAATTAATTCTATCTTTCTCTTTAAAAAAATCATTTGATGTATTGGAAGCCATATATTTCAGTATAAAAATAGATTAATTTGCCAGTTTTTCTGAAATTCAGTATAAATCGTACAGCTTTCTTATCAAGAAATATATGTAAAAGACATTAGCAAAATCAAATAAATGAACTTAAGACTATTGTCAGCACTACCTAGTTTTAAAAAAATCATGATTTGGGGCTGGAGTGGTGGCTCAGTGGTTATGGTGTTTACCTGGCATGCCCGAGTATGTGGGTTCAAACCCCAGCATCACATATACAACAAAGTGTCCGAGTAATGAAAGCCACTTGAAAAATTAGATAAAATTGATTATCTCTCTTTCTCTCTCACTGTCCCTCTCTCTTTAAAAAAAAACAAAATCATGATTTACCTTTAAGATTAGCTTTGAGGATTTCATGATTCATTTTGCTTCTGCCAAACACAGGAGACTAGAGGGCGCAAACTGCTCCAAAGTTAAAGTTGAGTAGGAGGAAGAGGAGGAGGAGGAGGTGGGGGGAAAAAAGGAGGAGGGGGAGGAGAAGAAAAGGAACTCTACAACATGTTCACACTGGTCTGAAAAATAAGATAAATTCATTTTGGGATATTTTCACTTCTTAGAAGAAAGATCTTCTGTTTTGTTCTCTTGTATTCACTTTGTCAGGTTAAATGAAACTTTTGTCAATTTTTCCTTTTAATTGAATATGCAAATTATTTGGTATGACCTGGCTTTATGAAACTGATGATTTGTCATATCAGCCCATTCTTTCTTGTCAGCTGCATCTATTCCTAGGAATCTGTGTTAAAGACTGTTCCTGACTCTATCGATTGGTCAAAGAACTGTAGGTTTTACAACTAGCTACAGGTGGTCTTGCAGATTTGGTCTAGTCTCCTGGTATACAGCAAAAGATACTTCAGGAAAACTTTTTATTTATTTATTTATTTATTTTAAGTGCATGATGTCAGGAATCTTACAGTAGGAGGAAGACAAACTTAGAAAGCCCCAAGTTACAGCTAATTTCCTCTGTTTCTCAGGTAAGGAGAATTAACTTTATCTTACTGAGAGCAAAAATGAATGATTATTTTCTGGAAATCAGATAATCTTATTTTTATTCTAAATTTGCTTTCCAACAGCTTTCTTTCTTTCTGTTTTGAACTGTGAGATATAACAAATTATGATCCTAAATTGTTTTAGTCATATGTTGGAAATACTGATAATTATTTTGCCAAGATTTAGGAGGATGTCCTAGGAAGACATTGTATGGTGAAGAAGGGTGAACTGTTTGTGCCTTTGAGGGGAAAACTAGAGGGATAGGTAAGAGTCTTAATCCAATTAATTTCTTGCACAGTAGAGAATCACGTATAGGACTTAATGGGTTTTGCATAGAATAATATAATCAGGAAAAGAATTCCTAGGCCCCAAGAGCTGTTCCTTGTAAAAATGTGTAAGGCTCAGAGTTCACATGCTTGATTCATTGATTGTTTTTTATTAGAAGATACCCATAATTCAACATTTATTGAGGGCCTATGACCCAGAGACAAAGCCAGGGAACAAAATCCTCAAGTCTAGACTTGGGGTCAAAGACTAAAGCTTAATATTCTCACCTTGTGAGATAGTCCTTTAAATTCAATCTAAAGGGACACCCTTGAAGACTTGAAATGGATCGTAAATTAAATGGGATTAAATTTTTTTTTTACTTTTTAGATCTGCTAAAAAATATTTTCTTGGGCAAGTAAGTCAGGTGATTGTAGTGCATTTAATGAATTAACACATTAAAGTGATTGATAATTTTCTAGAAGTTAATGTACCAATCATTTATCAGGAAGCAAATCATAGTCCACGTCTTTGAAAAGCGAATTGTATTACTGTATTATATTGCCTTTACCCATTAGGTAAGCAGATAAGCTCAACTTTCAAGGCCTATTGTGATACGGCCCCAGTTTATCTTTTCAAGTTTCTTTTTGTTCTTTTTTATATTTTTTCAGCTCCATCTGAGTTAAATGTCCCTCAGACCTCCCAGGCTGCCTACACTGCTGTGACATTTCTTATGAGGTTCTTCCTGCCCTCTTCCTTGCCCCAGCCTTAGTTCTGCCTGTCCCTGTCCTGCTCACCCTTGGGGCCCAGCTGATGTGCTCCCCTTTCCCCCCTTGTGTTCCGCTTAGCTGTGTTTACATCTGTCTGTCTTTATGCCCCTGTGTTACTGTGAACTACTTTATTTTTTAAAAATTTCTCTCGTGCTGAGGATTGAACCCAGAGGTACTTAAACGCTGAGTTATATACCTAGCCCTTATTAATTTTGAGATAAGGTCTTGCTAAGTTTCCCAGACTGGCCTTGAACTTGCAATCTTCTTGCCTTAGCCTTCCAAGTAATTGGGGTTATAGACATGTGCCACAGCAATAGGCTATTTGGGGGGGGGGCTGGGGTTCAAACCAAGGGGTACTTTACCACCGACATACACCCCCAGCCATCTTTTAAAATGTCTTATTTTTGAGACAGGATGTTATTAAGTTGCTGAGGCTGGCCTCGAACTTGAGCCAGCATCCTGTAAAGCTGGGATAATAGCCATGTGTCATTGTGCCCAGCATCTGTGAACTTAAGGACAAGTTTTGTGTTTGATTCACATTCAAATTCTTTTATTACTTAGTGATGCTTCCTGCATAGGTGTGTATGTGCTGCCTTCACAGTTTGTATAGTATTAACATACTACTTGTATTATTATTTATCTAATATTTTTCTTCAAATCTTCTTACTTTAAAAAAAACCTACAAAAATTACTTTCATCTTCAATATCTAATATCATAAAAATAAATACATGAATTACATTTTAAAAATTGATTAGGGATCTACACACTTTGAGAAAGATTGATTTAGCAATGTGCCTTACACGTAGTAGCCATTCAGTAACTACAGAATTAATAAATGTAAGTAATGTGTAAAATAAGAACCCCTTTTCCTTGTTAATTAGTAACTTCATGCTTGTTAACTTGGAGATGGAACAGGGAGAAGTTAGAAAATATTGAGCAAGTCTTTAAGCCAAGCCATTGATTGCTGTCTGTGAAGCATCTAGGTGTTAGACATTGTTAATTACTTCCTTGTATATTTCTAACTGCTGGGCACAGGAACCTAAGGAACAATAAATCTGTAGCTAGCAGACCCCCTGCTGAAACTCCAGTTGTGCAAGTGGAGCCCCCTCAAGAGATTTAGGAAGCAGCATTGTACAGGCAATCAACCTAGAGAAGAGGAGTGTGATAAGTGTGTGTACACAGCACATAGTTCTAGTTGAATTTCTAAGTGGCCTTGTTCAAGGTAGTTTTTTTTTTAAGAGAGAGGGTCAGTGAGAGAAAGAAAGAATCAATTTTATTTAGTTTTTCATCTGGTTTTGTTGCTTTGACACTTTGTTGTGTACATGGTGCTGGGGTTTGAACAAGTGCAGTAACTGCTAAGCCACCACTCCAGCCCTCTGTTCAAGGTAGTTTGAGTGACAGATTCCTTACTACCACTAACTGTTTTTTTTATGAATATATTGTGTTCTACCACTATGATTGAATCTGAGAATTGCTTCTATCAATTCTTGCTAATGGGAATTGTATATTTTTTCTCACCCAATTTTTGAGAATGCTTTAAGGCTCCTCAGGTAGACCACTTTGAATTTTTTTTTTTTAAGAGAAAGAGTGAGTGACAAAAAGAGAAAAAGTGAGTTTTATTTGTTTTTTTTTATATCTGTTTTTTGTTTTTCCGACACTTAGTTGTGTATGTGGTGCTGGGATTTGAAACCGGGGCCTTGCACATGCCAGGCAAGCGCTACTGCACAGCCACTTTTCCAGCCCCGGGCCACTTTGAGTTCCTTTTTAAAAATACTGTATATTTAAGCCATAGTTAACATTTAAATTAACCATACTATGAAAATCAAGGGCTTTTATAAATGCGCAAAGATATTTCCAAGTTGCTATAGTTTGTTGTTGTTGCTTAATGTACAGAAATAATACAGTACAGTTCTTGTTTGCTGTTTAAACTGTTATAGATTTAAGGTAGTAGATCAAAGACTAGCATACGTTATTTTCTCATTCAGTGTTCAATAAGGGTTATAGAACTTTTTCTTAAAACTGATAAGTAATCCATGTAAGGTCAGCATGGAATAGTCTCTTTAATATTTTATCAGAAAATCACCTGCTCTTTTTTTTTTTTAAATCCAGGGTTGGGATCAACAGCTGTTCTTGCATGGGCAGGGTAACTTGATATAATGGCATACACTTTACCCTGGTCCGTTCTTAGTGCAAATTTGAAATGGTTGTTTTGGAAAATGCTGTGAATTTTTCTCTAGACCTTCTCATCAGAGCAGCCTAGCAAATCCTTGGCACTTGATGTGCATCTTTCTAACAGAACTTTGATGCTGTGACTTGATGCCTTGAAATCGGCACAACAAAATGGTGCTTGAGGAGCAGTGTTTACTTTGATCATCTTTCAACTTCAGTGCCCCCGCCTTTTCACGGAGCACAAATTGCTTTACCAGAGTTATGGGGCTGAAGCCCACGGACTGTTTTTGTAGTTGGTTGCCGTGGTGATTCTTAGCCTTCCATGACTCTCCCATCTCCAGGGAAACAGAAACCTTTGCAGCTGTCTCGACCTTTCTGGGATTGTATCTGCTGGAGGTCTTCACCGCACTTGTAGCAAGCCCAAACAACGGTGATGGGTTTGTGTCAACAAATCTGTGGAAACAGGGCTTCTCATTCAGGATGTGTTGCCTTTAAGAGCAAATCGCTCCCTAACCTTCTCCCAGATCCTATGGGCCTTGAAGCATCTCCAAGTCTGGCTGAAGCCAGAGTTATGAGAGCCATGGAGATGTTGGTCATGATGATGATCTGAGAGAGAGCTGTGAGGGTGATGGAGGAAGTCTGTGGATTTGTGAGGTGGGGAAGAAAGTGAGTGGTAGCAAAGGTGAAGCTTAGCGGGGCTTGTGTGTGCCCAGAGGAGACAATGGTTTGGGAAGAGGATGTGGGCTGAGTCCAGCAGTCTGGTGTGTGGAGAATCATGAGGAAAACTGTATTCTCAGCTTGGAGAACAATGCAGACAAGAACTTCTTTCTATAGGAACTAAGGAAACAGGAAATAGCTGTGGTTTGAAAGAGTAGAGGTAATAATAGCTAACACTTAAAGAGCATTTACTATGTGCCACTCACTGTTCTAAGTGCTTAATACCAATGACATATTTAATCCTTTGACATCTGATGGGATAGGTACAATTATTATCCCCATGTTGAAAGCAATGAAACCGATGCCCATAGGGTCTTAACACACTCAAGGTCCTAAGGCTGGTAAGAGGCGAGCTGAGAGTCCAGCCTGAATCTGCTGCTGAGTCACTGCTCTTATCTACCCGGTCGAACTGCCTGTAATTTAGAAAGGAAGACAGAGTGACCCAAAGGATTGGATTACAGGAGATGTTGGACAAGTTATAAGAAAGTATAGATCTTGGAAAAGACTAAAGTTTTACTTTAGAATGTATGTATTGGTTTATTCATTCTATATTTATATACTTCTGTATAGGTACCAGGTATTGGACCAGGCCCTGAGATGACAAAAAGATAAGTCCCAATCCCTTCTGTATTAGTATTCTGTCACTATAATGAAATAGTTGAGACAATCAACTTATAAAGAGAAAAGGTTTATTTTGGCACTCACATTTGGAGGTTCTAGTCCTTGACCGAATGACCCTGTTGCTTTGGGTCTGTGGCAGCGTACCATGGCAAGAGCCTATGATAGAGTACAACCATTTACCTCATCCGCCAGAAAGCAAATAAGAAGAGACCAGGGTTCCCACAGTCCCCCTGAGGTCACACCCCCACTGACCTAAGACCTCTTCAGCAGGCCCCATCTCCTAAAGGTCCACAGCACTCTCCATAGTGTCACCCTGAGGACCAAGTCTTTAACACATGGGCCTTTGGGGGACATTCATCATCCACACTATAGCACATCCTGTAAGATAGTCTATTGTACAAAGTTACTTCATATAAGGCAGCTGATGATAGATACTGTAAGAGAAAAGTCAATGGGACACAGGTCAAGGAAGAGTCACTTGCTGGGAGGAGCTTCCTTCTGAGAGCACTGATAACTTGAAAACTTCTTGGCCTGATATTTTTTTTTCTGTGAAAAGAACAAAATTGATCTTTGTGAAAATCTGAAACTATAATTATGTTAATATACAAACCTACTCCTTTCTAAAAAGAGCTGAGAAGCCTAATTTCCTTAGTTTGCATGTAGTTCGACTTTGAAAATGTCCAAAGGATGGTAGAACATTATGTCCACTTCATGCACAGCTCAGACATGAGTGTGTTCCAGGGAATGAGTGGAGGACACTTCACAAGAAGGAAAGGGGTCTGAGAAGGATCTATGAAAGTTGAGAACCTGCCTGTAGCTAACATATCATTTTTAACTTTGGGACTTTATTAGCTTTCTTGTTCCACATAATAACTCAAAAAAGTAGGTACTATTATCCTGTATTTTAGATAAAGAAACTGTAGCACAAAGGGGTCAAGCAACTACTCCCAGGGTCACATGGCTAAGGGAACTAATGGAGCTGGGGTTGAACCAAGGAGTCTGGTACCAGAGTCCACACTGACATTCCTTGTGCTATGTTGATAGCCATCTTTCACTTCATGAATCCCATTTTAAGGGGTGAAATACTAATCAAAAGGCAGATGGTAAGACATTCTTAGTGTAGCTTGAGGCCAGTGTGCAGAACCCTTCCCTCAGTTAACGTTTGCTGTTCACTGTCCTAACATGTCCATTTTGCCCACCATCCATTCTTTCTTGAGGCTGACTGACAATCTTCCATAATGAGTAGAAAATTAATAGAAGAGGAAACAAAATTCACACAATTTTCTACTTGTTAACTCTGGTTAGAAAGTTTGTTTGCTTAAGGATGTGGAAACTGATGGCTAGATTGTGTAGGTAAGAGACTATCAGGTTTCTGTCTCTGTTCTAAACAAGGGCATTTTAGAATATTGCTCATCTGATATGGTCTGGAAAATGTAGCTCTTTATCTTTCTTTGAGATAACAATAAAATTTTCCTTAAACCTTGGAGTTTACAAAGAATTATATTTATAACAAATATAAATGTTTAACCTCTGCAGTCTTATGTGGTTGGTCTCTTAAGGTTTGGAGAAATTTAATTTTCACATTTTATGAAGTGTAGCAGCATGTTCAAAGCTAGTTCTAATTTCAGAATCTGGATTTATAAGCAAAAGATGGCAAGTTCCTTAGATTTGCATATTCCCTAACATGGACAGACATGACCTGAAGCTGTCAGGACAGTTTTCCAGACTCTTTGAGAAATGCTGAAGAACTGTCATCACTTCCCTGATAGATTTCTGTCATTTTCTTTTGACATAGTTACTTTTGAGAAAGATTCTCAAGGACTTTCCAAATATACATGGACTTTTTCTTTTATAGTACTGGGGATTGAACCCAGGGCCTCAGGCATGCTAGGTTGTACTATTGAGCTACATCCCAGACCTTTTTGTTTGTTTCTGCCTCTCTCTCTCTTTCTCTGGTTGATCCCCACGCCCACCCCCATGATCTCTTGCCTGCCTGGGAACTGGGGCCCCCTGCCTTTGCCCAGTGTCAGCAAAGAGTATTGTACCACATATTTCTAGCATGGGAAAAGATTAACATGAAAAATTCTGAATATGAGTCTGTTGTGGTGGCACACGCCCATAGTCCCAGATATTCAGGAAGGATCACTTGAGTTCACTTGTTTGAGACCAGCCTGGGCAACATAGGGAACCCCCATCTTAAAATAAAGAAGTAAATAAAAATTGATGTATGGTTTTTTTGGAATGTGTGTCAGTTTTGTACCATCATTGACTGGGGGTCGGGGGGGTCTTAGCTATCGGAAATTATATTATATTTTTATTATAAATTTATTATTATAAATATTTTTATTATTATAAATAATATATTAAATCATATTATATTAATTATATTTCTCTGGAGAACCCTGACTAATGCAACCTTTTCAGCCATTTTAAATTGTATTGTTCACTCACATTTGTATATTCACAATGGTGCGTAACCATCACCACTATCCATTTCACTTCAAAAAGAAATTCCATGTTAATTCACAGTAACATCTCGCTCTCTCTATTCCCACCCCTGCAGCTTCTAATCTACTTTCCAGGATTTGCTGGTTCTGGACATTTCATAAAAATGTACTCAAACAACAGGTGACCTTCTGGGTCTGGCTTTTTTTTTTTTTTTTAACTTCACATAATGTTTTCAAGGTTTGCCCATGTTATATCATGTATCAATACTTCTTTTATTTTTGGATAAAAATTTATTGTATGGGTAATGCCACATTTTACTTATTTCACATCACATTATATAGCTAGATTTGTCATACTGAGAGTCAAATTTCTTTTTCTCTGCCCAAATATCACACAAAGAGAATTTTAGTTACTTCTAAAAGGTGCTGGTAACTTTGTCATGTTTAACTTTGTAATCAAGGCACAAATATTTAATAATGCAACTCCCCATCCCTGGTTCTACTTTTCTCATTTTGGCTCCAATTGCTGTTTATTAAAGGTGTTTTCAAAGTGTGAGCTACAGAATTGCAGACTTTTTGCTGAAAATGAGAAACAGAAGACTTGAAGTTATTGACTTAATAAGCATTTGAGATTTAACTGAATTATAAAATGGAGCATAAGCAGTACAATCTTGATATCTTTTAGAACCATCCATACTATGGATAGAATTTGAAAATTCTTTAGAGATTTATTATGAAAAAGTAGTTTAGACCTTTTACATTTACATGGGAAACTAAACCTTCATGATACTTTCAAACCCTTTTAATACAGGTGCTTCAGCTTGCATTTAGCTGCTTAGTCAAATATTTGAATGACTTCCCTGTCCATCAGACTGAGTAGAATTAGAAGCTCATGTTAAGCGCAAAAATAAGAGCTAATATACATTTTTTCCCATATGGTAAGGTCGAACCTAATATTCTCAATGTCAAATATGGAAAACAAAAAATTTTAATCACTCACTTGGAAGATAATGAGTAGTACTTCTTTTCATTCCTGTTGCTCTGTCACATTCCACACACCCCCAGTTGAATGAACTGATTTACCAGGGTGCATGTTGCTTTGACAAGACTGCAGTATCTGTAAATGACTGGTCTTGTAGTAGTCAAATAACTTGAAAATCAAATGGTTTACACTTATCCCACTTTGAGGCGAAACGCATTCTTAGCCCCTGACAGAACCCTCAGTTCTGATTTGCCTGTAAATAGATGTCCACAGGATTGTTGTTCAGATTTCTCACCATTTTGGCCTTGTGCTTTTTTCTTTCCTTTCCTTTTCTTCCTTTCTCCGCCCAACCTGCCCCTTTTCTTGTAGGTTATTATAAAGTACTTAAAGGATCTTTAGCTTACAGCTGCATTGCCAGGCATCCTGCTCTGGATTCTAACTCCACCCTTTCCAGTCAGAACAAATGTATTGAACTGCTTTTAATGCAGTCTCAAGAAATAGGAAACATAAACCCTTAAATGCTACTTGAAGAAGATATTATCCCACCTTAGGCACCTATCAGACACAACATGCCCAGTTCCACATGCAGTTTTGGCAGCCTTTCCTCTGTTTTTCATGATGGTAGGTTCTTCACCCTGAAAATGCACCACAGGGCTCAGCAAAAACTGATTGTGTGGAGAACAGGCTGAAATACTGGACTCTGGCACCAGTGTTGCAGACTCTATTTGCCCCCTGTGCATTTGGCTGTTCTGACATCGGTTATTTCCTGAATTAAAAGCATTTATAATTCTTCTAAAGAGAGAGTAGAACATTTGGTTAAAGAAAATAATACTTTTTCAGGAAAAATGCTCCCCAAACTTCAACTGATAACATGTTCCTCCACCTTTGGGTCTGTGTTATTTTTTCTCTCTCCCCCAAGGTGGGCCATGTAACATTGAAACGAAAGTTCCTCTAAAAACATTGCCTTAAAATCACAACCTAACTGGACCAGCATACTCTCAGGGGGCTGGGACTATGAACTTCAGGAATTGTTTTTATTTTAGTTTCAAAGGAGACCAGACTTTACAAAATTCCCAAGGTTTTTCCTGCCCTGACCAGAATAAGTTTCCTTAGAGAGTAATTTAGTCTAATCCACAGATCAGCTGGTAGCCCCTGTAGCTCAGGAGTGATTGGTTTGCACCTCTGCTCATCCTGTGGTTTGTAGAAATCCAGAAGAGGATATTTCTGCAGACTGCCAGAGCCCTGTGTTCTGGTGGCCCTCATTCTCCTTGGGTTTATGATTCTATATTCAGCATGTCTGAGACACACTTGATTCCCTTGGACTTGAAAGGCCACCAGTGCCGTTCTGAGTTCCATAGCACTCATTCATGACGGTGGTGGGCTTTATGGAAGCTTTTGCAGTGGAGGTGGAAGAGGCTTCGCCTCAGAGCGCACTCGCTGCCTTAGCTGGCACTGCAGACCTGGCTGTTCACCTCAGCCTGTGCTCGCTTCCCCTCGGCTTGCTTGTAACCCAGTCCCCTTCCGACTCTTTCAACAGTAAAGTAGTTTCTGCTTCTGACTCCTGCATTCTCCTCATTATCTAATCTTGAGAAGGTGAACGTTTCAGAGATGATTTTTCACATTTTACATGTTTTAATTTGCATAACTGTTAAAATGAAATTTGTTTTCTTTTCTTTTTTCCTTTTTTGGCCCCACAGGGTCTCCATACACATTGTAAGGGCTGCTCTACCCTGTGCTGTATGCATAGCAGAGGACCACAGATTGTTGGGATGTTTATTCCCACAAGGATTGGATGTGGCCTCGGAATCCTTTCCAACATAGCATCCAGGCAGCCCCTAGCATTCGTTGTGGTAGTTGGAATCCATTTGCTTTCTTGACTCTGTTTTAAAGTTCAAGTTGAACTTGATAGTGAAGTTAATGTTCACTTTATCAGATACCCCCTCTTTTGGCTGGAAAGACAGGGCACTATGATTTTTTGGCCATTATTAGAGTTTATTAATAACTTTTGCTCATCCTTTTATTCATTTCTTCAGAACACTTGTTAATTACTTGCTAGATGTCTGGCCTTATGGTAGGCCCAAAGATGCAGAAATGAATGTGACTCAGTTCCTGCCCTTGGATTATGCCTTGAGGTCTTCCCAAAGTGACAGGGGAGACAAACATCTGAACTGATTGTTGTAGTGCTGCTCTGAGCTGAAGGATAGCGAAGGATTTCACTGGGGTTGCTTTGTGAGCGGGACACAAGTGTTCATCTGAGAACGTGATTATACTGCCCTCAGGCTAGAAGCCTGAAAAGCTATGGCGTGTTAGTGGCATATACAGAATGGTGCTCACACAGCCTATGCTTAATACTGAGGAACAATAGAAAAGTGTCTGTCAATGTCCTCAGACTTGCCATCAGCTAAGGCCTGCTGACAGCCCCAGCCACATTCCTACACCCAAACACACCTGCATACAGGATCTCCACGTTCCCTGTGTCTCTTATCTGCAGTGGCCAAGCCGTGGGCTACTCTGGGAAGGGATTGTTCAGGGTCCTTGGAATCCCCTGCAATGCTCCCAGGACCCCTTTAGAGGGTCATGACCTGTAAATTTTATAAATATTCTTCTGTTTATATGAGTTCTTGCCCCTCAACCCCCAACCCAAATTTAGTTCCCAGAATTTTTCCAGGGCATTCAAAATATGGAAGGGAAAAGGCAGACTTATTTCTGCATCAAATTTCAGACTTTTAGGATCCCTCATCCCCCACTTTATGGTTTTATTAGATTATTTTCAGAGGCTCCCAGGGAGTCCAGAATCAAGTCCTTGTTGAGGGAGGGGGATTAGTTTGGGAATTGACTCACTTGTGTTCCTCTTAGCACAGTAAATGGTTTTTAAAACCAAACCTTTGGGATGCCTTTTGCCATAGCAGTGTGAAATGTTCGACCCCAGTGCTTCTTGAAATCAGGGAGACTACTCAGGCGACTCCCTGTGGTGGGGGCGGTGGTGTTAGAAGGTCCAGATTTCTTGAATTCAGCACCAATTAATTGATGATTCTTTAGAAATCCAGGGAGGTACAAATATATATAAAAAAATAAGGAAACTTTAAAATGCTACAAATCCATCCCTCCAATACTATTTTAAAGGAATCTTTTTATATCAATTCCCAAATGGTTTAAACAAGCAATGGCAAATAAAATGTCAACCATAGGGGTTCCTCAGACTGGATGCCCTTTAAAACACTGTAACAATAATGAACTAAATACTGTTCCCATCCCCAGCAATCAGTTGCAACATTTCAGATCCATCTGGGGTTACAGTTAAGTTCCTAAATGTCACATTGCCCAAATGTAAGTGAAATTTGAGTTCAACTGTGGGACCCTAGTGTCTTGAAATAGGTTCATGCCTCACTGTGTGTCTGTGTAATATATGGGTGCTGGGAGGCCAAGGTTCAGAGGTTTTTAGTTACCAGCAGTGCGATTGCCAAGGGATGTTTCCTTACCACTGAGGAGGGGACAGATGATGACCATATACAGACCAGCCTGTGATTTTATGGGTCTTGGTTGTGGGTGCTCTGTTGGAGTTCTGCTCTTATCTATCAGTGTAAACTGATTATTGAATCATCCATTTTGGAGCATTATTAGGTCTGGTTTTAGATATTAGGAGCCTCTGTGGTAGTGTTTTGGATGACTTCATTGCCTCATAGGTCCACAGAGGCTGTTCTAAGAATCAGAAATGTTGAAATAAAACCTCACTGACACGTTAGCAAAATCAGGCGACTGTTAGACTCTCATATCAGTTGTTTCTCTCACTTTGCTTTTGTTTGTTTTAACAAACCCCAGGAGTAGGGAGTCTTACTAATAAGAAATCTTGAAATCTCTATGTTACGGATATCTTGCAGCTGTGCTATGAATTCTGGGAAACTCAAGTATTTTCATATGGCATCTTTTCATAAAAAACCATTAAGTATTTTTCCCTTCTCTGTAAGAACATAATTTATTTTCATGAAGTGACTTACAGAGTTTGAGACAATATGTGTAGTTTGTGCTTACCAAAGATGAGCCTTGGAAATCAGATGCCTTCACCACCCCAGGTCTAGAGAATGTTGTCCTTGTTTTCTGGTGATAATGTGGGCAAGGACATGCTTCCCAAATGGAAGATAGGAAGATTGTCTTTCTACTCAAAGGCTTTATGCTCCTTAGAGTTGCCCTTGACTTTGGACTATGTTGTATTCAGATTTCCCAGAAAAACACTCAAATGATTTGCTTTAAATGTCTTTACAAAATTACATCTAGCATATTTGTTGAGGTACACAGATAACTTCAGAAGATCTGGAATGAGTAGATATTGTAGAACTGATTCGATCAGTTGACTTTCCTCCTTTTAGAGAAGGGATAAGTGAGGTGTGAGGGACAGTGTCTACATCTGGAATGCAATAGACTAGATTTACAGGTACTTCCTCTCTCCGCCAGGAACACTGAACATTCAGCACAGAAACCAGATGAAAGCAGAAGACAGGGGGCTGTGGACCAGTATGTGATCAAGTATGCATCTGAAGAGGTCACTGAAACCCCAGAAACTACATTGAAAGATTTTTAGTTCTGAGTTGTCATCTATGAAGTTCTTCTCCAGAAAGAATGACATCTTTAGAGCAGAAGCATGCTTTCTAGTTGAGTTAAATGAAGCCATTTTATTTCCATTTCTGCCCATTAGAATTTTCCTGCTCTTCTACCATGAGTTCCTTACCCAGAGTTAATGTGCACTTAACCTGGAGTTTATGGGACCTGCAATGGATCTGTTTCCCTGACATTGTCTGCAAAATGTTGTATGATGTATGATGTGTGTATGAGTGTGTGTGAGAGAGAGAGAGAGAATCAGTTTTATTTGTTTTCTTCATCTGGCCTTTGTTTCTCCAACACTTAGTTGTGTATGTGGTGCTGGGGTTTGAACCCAGGTCCTTGCGCATGCCAGGCAAGTGCTCCAACTACTGAGCCACCACTCCAGCCCCTCCTCTTTACTTTTGAAGCCTCTAGACTAAGCTGATATGTGGATTTTTATGTGTGAATTTGATGAAGGATTGAGGGTCAACTCTTTAAACTACTGTTTGGATTTCCAAGCAACAAAATGTTGGATACCATATGTATAATTTATCCTCTTTGCTGCTGTCTGCCTTCACTCTAGTCTTTAGACCATCATCACTGGACAGTCTAATGATGAGGAACTTCAGAAGGATGTTCTTATGATTTTAACTATCTTCTATCCTGACTTATAATTGATCCCTTTCTTTCCCTTCCCTTCCTTCCTTCCTTTCTCCCTCCCTCCCTCCTTCCCTTTTCCTTCCTTTCTACAGCCTAGGAGAAATTAGGCAACTTAGCCAGGGATTCTTTGAGGTACCCAGGTATGTTCTCCCCACATTCCCAGGAACTTTTATACCTTCATTCTTTCTTCAGTTGTTTTTGATTATCCCTATCTTTGCTGTGGCATGGTTTGCGCCAATGGAGGGAGTATAGAAAAGAAACGGTGTTGGGGGATTAGGTGAGCGGGTGCTTGCAGGGTGCTTTGTTCCTTCCAAATGATCTTTTATAAAAAGTATTGGATATTTTTCTTTTAATTTTCCAATTGTAGTGTGAATTCTTCTTTGCCAAATGGCTTTTGGGGCTTTGCCTGGGACCTGTGTGCCAGAGTCAGAGATTCATCTTGGCCAGACACTGCCACATATTGAAGAGGGAGCCGTTTCCAGGAAAGCTCAGAGTGCTGAGACTCCTAGAAATCTTGTCTTGATTGTCTGAGCCAGGCCTTGACACTCTGGACCATCTGGAAATTTTGGACCTGACTACCAATATCTGTTTCATACATCTTCTCATTTCATAAGCTTTTTTTTTTTAAATGTTTTTGATCATCTGAATATGTACTTATTTTGTATTATACCTTTTGACCAAAACATTCGCATATCTGTGACCTTTAAGAAGAATTGTATGCCTTAAGACTACAAAAGAAATCAGAAGTGTTGATGTGGCCTCTGCAGATGTACATTGCTTTTCTTTGTCCCGTAGTGGTGTGGTTTGGGAATGAATTGGGAAACCTTTTACTGTCACATGCTTTAGTGAGAGGCAGTGTTGCTCCCCAGTTTCCAGGTACTCTTGAACAAGTAATAATGTCATCTCCTTCCTTCACTCCGTAGGCTGCTCTCTGGAGTGTGCATCTCTGTTCAGTGGCTGCTTCGGCTCCTGTCTTTGCCTCTGATCCTGTTTCTACAGGTTTCTTGTTGTCCATGGTTATCAATCCATTTGTTTCCAGATGCAGACACATCTGCAGAGTGCTCTGTGAAAACCTGTCTCACATGAAAAAAAAAATACAGATAACTAAATAAAACCACCACCACCTCCATAGCTTTACTTGACGTTACAGTCTGTATCTTCCCAGCCTAAGCCCTTTTTTGTCCTTTCCCTCCCTTACTACTCTGTGGTGACCTTTGGTGAGTTCACCATCAATTTATGTACATGATTCTTGGGTTTTGCCTAACTCCCCAGAGCAGAAGGCGAGTGTGAGACAGGTTATTGACGGTACCTCATGAGTATTTCTGTGCGCCATTTTGCTTTTCTGGGTTAATGCTGATTGACCTTGGCTCATGTGCTCTCAGAGGTCATTGTTGAGTCCATTTTTTTCTGGCTTTGCTCACAGGTGCCTTTTGATGATGCTAATGATGCTAATGGGAACTCGAAATAGTCCTTGATTCTCCCTCAAAACTGACCACGGTTGATTTCCTATCCAGGCTCGTAGTTTTCTTCCCCATTCCACCCCCTACGCCTAGAGCTCTGTATAATCAATGTTTATTTTATGTGTTCTCTGCCTCATTTCTTTGGAAAACCCCTTCCCATTAGTAGCTGGGATGCTGAGAGCCCTGGCAGCTCTCTTAGTGGCCCCTTTTCTTCACTCTTGGCACTTTCTTTGGCAGCACTCACTTAACTTTATAGAGCTTGGAACTTACCTGAGGTGGGAGAAAGTCCTTTCTCTTAAGATCCAGAGGGCTAACCCACCCCCAGGGGACCCTGTTCTCTAATTCGCAGCATGCTCATTTGACTTGAAGCAAGTCAGTTCTGAGGGAAGGTACCTTTTATTCTGCCATTGTCAAGGGGAAAAAAAGTGCTTTATTTATCTGTGCTCTGTTTTTGGGATTTAAATCATGTTGTGACTGAGATTAGTGGAGCCAAACCATATGAAATAGCCATTTTGTAGTAAGAAAAATAAATAAATGGAGGAAAGAGAAAAGGCTCAATGTTGGCAGTATCATCTAGCTCAACCTCGTATATCTTATTCATAGATTCTGAACAAACTAATAGCTTCTTCTCTGGATGGTGAGTGGTGAAAAGGTATCCAGATGCTGGTCTGAGTGATTTGCATGGGAGTCCAGTGCTAAGATCTCTCCCCTCCTTCTGTTGCTGCCTAGGTCACTCTGCACCTGAATCCCATCTCCTCAGTGCATATTCACCACAAGCCTGTTGTGTTCCTGCTCAACTCCCCACAACCCCTGGTCTGGCATTTGAAGACAGAGAGACTTGCCACTGGGGTCTCCAGACTTTTTTTGGTAAGTGTTTCAAACCCTCCCAAATTAGTCCTTATTACACGGTTATAATATAATGACCCTAAAATTTTGCAAATCTTTTTAAAAAGGCTTATTTTCCTTGAAATAACACCAGTGTTCAAAGAGTATTAAATGTGGTGTTGCACACTTGGCGACATTTGAATGGTGTAGATAAGCATTCACAAGAAGCAAGTGTGACTCCTCTGTGTATGAAGTCAGGTCTTTTTTGCATGACAGAGGAAGACCTACAATCATGGGCTGTGTGGCCTGAACTTCGGTCTCAGCTCTGAGATCCCCTTGTGGCATTAGGAGCACTATAAATACTAACAGCCACTGGGTGTGTGGTCTCTGACCACAAAATAAATATGCACAAGCCCATTCTATTTGTATATAACACAGGCTTAATTTCTGATATGAGAAACTGTTTGTTGAGAAAGTGACACAGTGCGCTCCAAAATGAAATCATTTGTGTTTTATTTAAAAAGAAATAAAGGGAAAAAAAACAAACTGGAACCTAGCTCTGTGGAAAGATCCAAATATTACCTACTATTTGTAAATCATATCCTTTGGAGTTGGCCAGAACATTCAAGCTTGCTAGTTGTGGAGAATAGATGGGTTGTTTGGATGGGATTTTTGGGGTATGATATCATGTCTGATGATGAGCAACACTGCAATTTGGTAGTGATAACTCACATTGTCCTCTGCGAGAGCTCCGTGCTCGACTCCTGGCTGCAGAGCTTTAAGCTTTTACAGCTCTCTTGCTTATAGGCATCTCAGGTAATTGGAGTCCTCAGTTATTAGTTTTCTTCTGGCCTAATTAATAAATTTTGCCCAATTAATGATCTTAATCCAGATCTGTAGTTTCCTGTCACCTGTATTGGAAGAGTACTTTTAAAAACTTACAGGCATCCAGAGAGTAAAGGAAGAATCTATAGTGAACACAGTTATTAAATAGGTAAGAAAATGAGTAAAAATGGGTAGATGAGGAAGCTCCTCTTTTTTTGACAATATTCTAATCCTTTTATTATGTATGTATTGTTGCTTTTTAAAATCAGCTCTAAGTTATATCTGAGATATAAGAAAATGTTAAGTGTGCAATTCTATACATTTGAGCAAATGAACATAATCAAATAACCCTCTCCAGAATCATGATCTAGGAAATTTCCATCATCACCAAGTTTTCTTATGCACTTAACGTTCAATCAGTCCCTTCCCCTGTTCTCTAGCATGGCAAATGTTAATCTACTTTCCATTACTATGGTTTTGTCTTTTAAAAATTGCATATAAATTGAATCATAAGAGTTTTTTCAAGGACTTTTTTATGTATAATCATGAAGCTCCTCTTTATAGTAGACTACCAATTAATAAATATGGAAGGAATGATGGAGTTAGGCAATCATCAGTTTGCAACAATCATAGTAAAAGTTGCTCAGATGCAAATCATCAACAGATACCAAATCTAGTGGGAGTGGAGAGAGTTTGAGGGAAAATATATTTGCATATTCTCCAAATATCTTTTTTCACAAATTATGTACTAAATATGGAAGAAAATAGCCAACTATATATATTAGAGATGCCTAGAAATACTTTAATCAAGTAATCAGAATTAATGTCACCAATATGGGGCACAGGGACATTGTATGACTGCATATGAACAAGAACACAGCATGTGTAGAAGCTGAATCTAAGCATGAGAAAACACTGGACAAAACCAAACTGAATGGCATTCTGTAAAATAACTGGCTTGTTCTTTTTATTTCTATCATGAAATTCAAAGAAAGGCTGAGGAGCCATTCTAGGTTAGATAAGAGTGAAGAAACACAAAGGATATTGTGAGGAGAGTGGTTGCAATTAGAATTGAGCTTATAGATTGAAGTATTATGTCAATGTTATATTTCTTGCATTTAATAGCGATATCGTTGTCATGTAAGAGAATGTCCTTCTTAGGAAGCAGATGCGCTAAGGAGCAAAGGGTCAAATAGTCCAGGAAAAAAATACAACATATGGAGAGAACAGTAAAGCAAACATGGCAAGGTGTTCAAAACTGGCAAATCTACGTGAAGAGTATACTAGATGCCTTGACTATACTTGCAACTTGGCTATTAATTTGAATTAATTTCAAAATGAAACATTAAAAACTCAAAACATACATTTACAAGATGGTAGTTACTAAGAACTTAAGTTGTAGCTTTTTCTGAGAATTGAAACTTTTTTTACTTTTACTAAACAGATCAAAACACTACTTAGTTGTCATTATTAATAGTACATTTATAGCCAGGAGTGGTGATGATTGCATGCCTGTAATCCCAGGGACTCAGGAGGCTGAGACAGGAGGATCTCAAGTTCAAGGCCAGCCTGAGCAACTTAGAAAGATTCTGTCTCAAAATAAAAATAAAAAGGGCTGGGGATGTAGCTCAGTGATGGAACACCCCTGGGTTCAATCCCTGGTACTGGAAAAAAAATACATTTATTTAGTATTAGTACATTTCAGGAATTGTACACAGAGCTCCAATAGTTTATCTCATTCAGTTCTTACAATATTCCTCATGGTCCTAGTGTGTTTACCTCTTCATGTAGATGGGGAGCTAAGACATAAAAGTTAAATAGTGGCTCAAATCACATGCCTCATTTTTGAGAGAGCTGTGTCTCAAACCCAAATAATAGTACCTATTCTGCAAGCTCTCATGTTAAGCTTTCTTCATAATTAGTCATTATCAATCTCCCTCCATTAATATTATGTGTGGGGCTGGAGCAATGGCTTGGTGTTTACAGCACTTGCATGGCATGTGCAAGTACACAGGTTCAAACCCCAGCACCCAATTACACAACTAAGTGTCAGAGCAACGAAAGCCTTGTGAAAAACTCCATAAAAATTGATTCTCTCTCTCTCTCTCTCTCACTGTCCTTCCCTCTTTAAAAAAAAGATTATGTGTGATAGTAAGACTTATTGGCCTAAATTCAAATGTGCATTTATTTAATCCTTATACTGTAGAACTGTACTATCTAATACTTTAGGAACTAAATATGCATAGCTATTTAAATTAATTTAAAAAATTTTTTAAAAATCCAGTTCCTGTTGCTTAGCCATGATTCAGGCACTCAGTAATTACGTGATGCTAGTGGCTAGCACATGGCAGGTTATGTAGAGGTTGTGAGCAGAGGCTTTGCCTATCCCGAGCAAATAATTTGACCAAATTAATTTTTGTTATTCTGGTTTTTTTCTCAGGAAAAATCCTCTACACCATAGAGTATTATCTTGTTTTAATGGGATTACATGTAAAATGTCTAGCTCAGTGCCTGCCGCTGAGAAGTTCGTAGACATCATGTGCCATTGCTGGTATCATAGTAAAGAGCACTTAGGAAGCATGTTGAATTTACTGGCCCCAGATGGAAGGAAGTGCGTATTGCTTGGGGCTGTAGATCCAGATGAGCAGTGTGGGCCAATATGTGCTAGTTTTATCTATCACTTTCTGGATTCCTTCTTCAGTCTGCACTCCGTGGGTTTTAAGGGAAAGTATTTTACTTTTAGTTATTTATTTGCTTTAATTTCATCTACTATCTACAAGAACTGCCCCATCAGTTTAAGGTTTATGAACAGGGAGACAATATTAGTAAACAGTGTAACATCAATGATATTTGGAGTTAATCCATTTGAGGATGAATCTAAATGATGAACCTCACATTTTAGTTTCAAGTGATGAACCTAAAATCACCCATGCAGGGCGGCAGCAGTGGAAAAGTCAGGAATTTAAATTCCAGGACACCTGAATGAATGCTGCTGTGTTATCCAACAGGCTTCCACTAGGAAAAGCAGTTTTTTCCAGTCACCCATTTCTTCAAGGTCTGGAAGAGAGGGCGGGACATCTGTTGTTCATCCTGCAAGTTCTCTCACAAGCCAGGCAGCTCTCCCTAGGCAGACTCTTCGCTTCTCTCCTATGGGCTAAGTGATTTCCAGTGTCTCCTCATCCACTTGACAGCCTTTGCAACAGAGGGACAATAATGGCAAGGGATAGCTACTCCCACTTTTCTTGTGGTGGGTAGACCAGCAGAATGTCCTATTCATCCACTCATTGTAGTTGAGTTAAAAATTTCAGAATAAGGTAACTTACATTATTTCACATTAAATGTTCCCTCAAACATTTAATGTGAAATAATTTACTTGGACTCTTTGGAAGCTGAGACTTCATGGTTTCCATCACTCTCCTCTCCAGTGTTACCCAGAGAGCCAGAGATGATTGAAAGTGAGGACGGGTCCTCTGATTTCCAATTCCAGATGCTTGTATCTTTGCCTCCTCCCTCACATACTGCTGAAGGACTTCATTAACAGGCTTTTTATTTTTAGTAGGGTTCAAGTAATAGCACCTACTCCATTGTCAGGATGATCTTTTAATTTAAATGGACATGCTTGTACTGTTATAACTGCCAAATTAAGAAAGAAAAAAATGCCCATAATTGGGTAGGAGGGCTGGTGCTGCTCAGAAGATCTCACTCACTTTAATAGTATACTTTAATACTATTATTAAAAATAATAAAGGTATCGTCTTTTTTTTTTTTTTCTGTCATCTCACTCTGGTCCTCCTCATGACCCCACAGCACAGACAAGAGGAGGGAGTGTATCAGGCAGGGGAAGGTGGGATTTAGTTTTCTCCGCAAGTGCAATTGTTCTATCCATTCGTTCTGGTTACCTAGGAACTGGGAGTGGGATGGAGAGGGTTTCAGACTGAGTTTCAAGTAGAGTGTCTTTGTGAGTCACACACATCCACATACGTGACAGAGTTGTTAGTCTTAACAATTTTCCTTTTGTAGGGTGTGGATGGTCCAGAGAATATTGAGTAGGTTAGGATTGTCCCTCAGTGCAATCAGAAATAAAGGGAATCCCTCCCTCTCTGTGTGTCATGCTGAAACTATAAAAAGCTCTTACAAAAGTCACAGGAGCTCATTTTTATTTGTGAGTTTCCTCAGTTGAAGAAAAAGTGGGGCAAATCAACTGGGTGATGGATGTCTGAATTTTCTGCCCAAAAAGGTTTTTTGTTGTTGTTTTGCTAAAAAGTATTGGGAAAAGCCACAATATTAAATTGTTTTTTAAAACATGTTCCAGCTTGGATAGAAATTTATCCAAAGAAAGAACCCCAATTACCAAATATAAATGAACATATGATCAATGTCATTAGTCATTAGGTAAATACCACAGTAAAATGTCACTTTATGCTTACTAGGATGGCTGTGATCTAAAAACACAGATAATAGCAAGTGTTGTCAAGGATATAGAGAAATTGGAAGGCTTATATGTCACTGGTAGGAATGCAAGACAGTTCTTTGGAAAACAATTACATAAAATATGTGATCACAAAATCTTGTCTATAAATGTCCAAAAAACATTATTCATAGTAGCCAGAAGATGGAAATAACCCAAATGTCTATCACATGATGAATAGATAAAAATAATGCTTTGTCTACACAATGGAATATTATTTGGCTATAAAAAAAATGAACTACCAGGTGTGATAGTGCACACCTGTAATCCCAGTTATTCAGGAGGCTGAAGAGGCAGAAAAATCCCAAGTTCAAGACCAGTCTGGGCAACATAGCGAGTGCCCCATCTTAAAAAAATTAAAAAGAAATAAAGTTCTGATCAATAACACAATGTGGATGAAACTTGAAGACATGCTAAGTGAAAGAATCCAGAGATAAAAGGCTACATATTGTATGATTTTTTACATGAAATGACCAGAACAGGCAAATTCATAGAGACAGAAAGAACGTGAATCATTGTCAGAGGCATGTGGAAGAGGGGGGAATGGTGCATAACCACTAAAATAGTATGAGCTTTCTTTTTGAGAGTGATTAAAATGATCAGGAGTTACATAATAACAGGTACACCACTTTTTAAGAGTACACCAAAGGGCTGGAGGTGTGCCTTAGTGGTTAGAATACTTCCCTGGCATGCATGAGGGCCCAAGTTCAAACCCCAGTACCACATATACAACTGGGTGCTGGAGAAACCAGAACCAGATGATAAATAAATAAAATTGATTCTCTGTCTCCCTCCCCTTTTAAAAAATAAAATTATAGAGTTGAAAAAGGTGATATTATGGTATATCTTGTGAAACTGTTAGGAAAAACCCTCCTGTGACATTCTTTTTTTTTTTTTTTTTTTAAGAGAGAGAGAGAGGTACAGTGAGAGAGAGAAAGAGAATCGATTTTTGTTTAGTTTTTCATGTAACTGTTGTTGCTTTGACACTTCGTTGTATATGTGGTGCTGGGGTTCAGATTCGCATACTCACGCATGCCAGGCAAATGCCATAACCGCCAAGACTTCGCTCCAGCCCTCCTGTGACGTTCTTTAAAAGTGATAGTGCGAGCGTCAGGATTATAGCTCAGTGGTAGAATGCTTGCCTAACCCTAGGTAGGTTTGATCCTCACACTGCAAATGAACAAAAATAAAAACCAATTAACCAACCCGATGGTACAAAATCAATGAGCTGGATGATGATGATGGTGATTTTGGTAATGAGAACTGAATTGAGGGTCTCATGCATGCTAAGCACACGCTGTTACTGAGCTCCACTCCTATCCCTGAACTAGATCTTAAAGTGTATTTTTTTGGTCTTTGTTCCATGCATCTGATTTTTTTTTTTAAATCTTGCTTTATTTGCATTCCAAACATGAGTGCTATCTCCCACAAGGTCCACAGACTTGAAGCCTGGGATAAACAGGAATTTTAAGATGAGACCCTTGGTTTCTAATAGCATGATGCCTAGTCCAGAGGCCCCGGCCAGCCTATTTATGTCAGTTAGTTGCTTTGCATACTCGTAAGGAAAAAAACGGATATCTAAGATTAGGAAAGTCACGAGAAATAAGCAGCTTCTCCCAACCTCATTCTCTCTTGGGATTACTGCTCTGTGATTTCTTTTTTTCCAGCCACTTACCATTAAAACCAGAGAAGAAATACATGTGAATGTGTATATGTTTGAGTGGGGGACAGAGGGTGGAAGAGGATGGATGTTGGTCTCTGCGGTGTGGTTATCAGAGCTGGCAAATAAAATACAAGATATCAGTATAAGTGGACTTTCAGATAAACACCAGATAATTTTCTTAGTATACCCATGTAATATTGGTGATATACTTATACTAAAATATTATTCATTATTTATCTGAAATTCAGATTTACCTGGATGTCCTATATTTCATCTAGCAACTCAGAGGTGACTCTGGTTTTTCTAATATATTCTGTATTGAACCCTGGCCTGGGTGCTAGGAGGCCTGAGTACTGGTGGTGGCTCTACCACTAACTAGTTATACGTGAATCACTGGACTAACTAAACTACAGTTCTCATATCTGAGAGGAAGGGGTTGTGTTAGCTGATTTCTAAAGTTCCTTGCAGCCTTTAAACTCTGATTCTTTGATAATACAAATGCTAGATATTATAGCTCATTTTAATTGGAAACAGAAAATGGCAATATGAACATTGCGTCTTCAGCAAATCCAAGTAAATATCAAGGCAGGGCAGTTGAAATAAATGAGAGAAACCAAACTTTATGCTATTGGCTTCAGATTAAAAACAAATCAAAACTTAATCTTAATGAAAAATGTAAATTAATACCAGGAACATTCTTAATATTTGAAAATCAGTTTTGCATTTCCAAGAATGAGGGAGAGGTGGGTAAAGAAGCTATGCTTGCCAAAATCTGGTTTATTCCTTTTACTTAAACTGGAGGGAAAAAAAAATCCAAATATTTTGGGTCTCTGCCACTAAACCACAGGCAGTTCTCTGGTCTGTACAGCAGCTTGGATGACTGACAAGGCTCAGTGAAAAACAAGTGCTATTTGTTTTCCTGTGCCTAGTATTTAACTGGAAATCAGAAGGCTAAATTTCCAATCAGTTGTTAAACAGCCCCAGATGTGAGCTTAGTGCTGCGCTAGAAAGGGACTTACGCAGCCTGTACCACAGCACATGTCCAGCCATTACCTTTTTCACAAAGCCAAGAAATGTGTAACTGATGGTCTCAGTGTCGAAAACTGCTCTAAGAATAACTCAAACATTGGAGTTTGCTCGTGGAGGAGGACCTTTATAAATATAAATATACATACATACATATATATTCTGTATCTATTTCATTTCATTTAAAAATCTGGAAATATTTTTTTCTTTTCTAATTTCCTCCTTTGGCAGCCCCTCTCCCCCATATTTAGAAAACCACAAAATTAGCATACCTAGTATAATGGTTTATGCATCTACTTGTTCATTCATCCAACACCCAGCTTTTGGTGACTGCACAGTTCTGGGAACTGAGCAAGCCATAGGGGGTACAGGGAGAAGTGGGGGTTGAATTGCCCACCCTCAGGGAGCTTCCCATTATGTGGGAGAGCTGGTTAGGAAATTGGGAGTTGCAGTTTAGTGTAATAAGTGCCATGGTTGGATCCTGGAAATTGGAGAAAATGCTAATGCAACTTGAGGCAGCTTCCTTTGTGGGAAGCAGCATGTGGCAGATGCGTCAGGGAGCTGCACACAAACAGCCTCCTGCTCAGTCTGAACTGTCACCCCTGTATACTAAGGGATCTGAATACACCATTTTGGGTTTTCTAGTGAGACCTTTCTCCAAATAAATTCTCTCTCGAAGGCAGATTAAATAACTAAATGTTTCAAGATTGGTGGTTCTTCTTTGAAATGTCTCTAGTGGAATGACTCATTGTGTCCTGTGGGATATTCCAAGTGGTTGTGTACCATGCGTTTCTCTTCCAGAGGCTGCTTATCTGTTGGTTTTGTGGCTTGTCCTTAAGAGCCTTAATTATATGGGGCTTGATCCTTTCATGAGCTAGGGTCAGTCAACTACCATATTTCCTAGGAATGAGCTTCTGGCCCCTTTGTGGTGAGAGAGCTCTTCCTAAATGTAATTGTGGCAATAAGAACATAGGAGAGAGTCCAGTTTCATCTGGTGTACCTGGTCCAGAAAGCATTTTCAAAAGACTCCCTAGGATTCATCCTAACTCTCTGGGTTCAGGCTGGTGCATGTTGTCAGTGAGTGAATGGCCCGGGGCCCTCGTAAGGTTTGCACAGTCGGTGTCTTTTTCCTGAGCAAGACATCCGTCCAGGAGGGCTCACACAAGCGTAGCCTTTTCCTGGCTCTGACTGGACGTGTTGTGTCATGTCTGTGTGGGCACAGCCCCAGCCCTGTGACAGCTTTGCTTTTATTCAACAAATTGAGGTTAAATAAACTCACTTTCACTGAGGAGGGAAGGTTGGTGTTTCTTTGTGCAGATTCCCATGGTATTCTTTAAGGCTTTATTGTGTGAGGCTAATCTGGTAATCTGATGCATCTGCCCTTCTCAAGGGTTGGGCAGTTGTATCAAATGTTAATCTCCTGTGTGTGGGTACTATGGTGGACAACCTCCAGAGAGCCATTCGGTAGAACAAGTGAGTGTTTTGTCGAGGAAGGTTGCAGAATGCTTTCTTTTCCTGTAATGAGAGCGTGTGTGTGTGGGTGCAGAATCTGTATTACAGAAGGCACTGGAAGGTGATGTGAAAATTCTTGGATGTGCCTAGGTCTTGTAAATTGCAGACAACAATGCCCTTGGTAAGGGTTCGCATCCGTAGCTCATACTTCCCATCTCAGAAAGTGACCGCATGATGGCCCAGCTCTTTCCTGAGCACAGCTTGTTGGGTTTATTTGAGGCAAGCTGATTCTTGCTCCTCATGTCCCTATCATCTAACTCTCTGGTTTCTGCAGGAGAAGAAGGAGCCCCAGTATCCTTTATTGCTTCGGTCTGTGGGGTGGGATTTATATTCCAAGACATACTTTTGCCCTTCATTCCTAACACCTTATCCTAGATGGCCTGGGGTCTCTGTTGCAAATGTGGCCTTTCAATGCCACTGTGCCAGGGAGTCACCATAGGTCTGCCTCTGGCTTATCCCATTTGGGTGGTGAATCATAGTGTGATGCTCGGACTCAGGATACCTGGAAGCCAGGGGGCTTATTCACTTGCCTCCTCTGGGGAAAGCCTACAGTGTTCCTGGCCTGTGGGTCTCTAGCCCCTCCATCTTTGTCGCAGAATCTATTCTTAAGATTCTAGTTTCTAGATGATACGGTCTTCAGGGCAATGTTCAGAGTTGCTACTTGGAGCTAGCACTGCCCCAGCCCTTAAAAACAGGGTTCTTATGTCCTTTTCTGGAAGTTTGGGGAAGAAGGCTATGGCCCTGCCCCAGTAAAGAATGAACCATGGCCTGTCAACCTCAAGGTCTGTCAGACAACCCTGGGCTGATTATGTGGACGCATGTCCTCACAATATACAGATATGCACATGTTTATGTATATTTAACACTTGTTAATGTTTGCCATGTGCTAGATATTCTTTTAAATACATACATTATCTAATTTTCATAACAAGTCTGTGAAGTAAGTACTATTATTAAGGAAGCTGAGACAAAAAATTCAGCCTGCCAATGGCCATACAGCTAGTAAGTGGTGATTATAACTCATGTAAAGTGTTTAGGATAGTGTCTGGAACTTAGTAAGTGCTAAATACTACTACTTTCCAGATTGGAAAATGGTGACCTCACTGGAGACAGTCACACCGGCTGACCTGAGGGTGTAACTGTGATGTTATCTGTAACTCTAGTCTCCGGTGTGGAGCCACTGATGTCTATCCCAAGAACAGGGCTTCAGAACTGAACGCTTAGAGCCACATTGAGGCATGAGGTTAGTTACACAAAGGTGCCATTTTGGCAAAGTGTGTTGTGAATGTCCTGCTTCAGTACTGGGATCTAGGTCATGCCAGCGTTCCACTGGCATGAAGTTTTTTGAACTGCTTCTTTGACTTCTTTCTCAAGAACTGCTTGGCCTGTGTCTGGATCGGCTCCACCAGGCTGCCTTATATCTCTCCTCATCCTTGTGGGAAACATTTCACCATCAGTGCTAGTTATGTTCAGTTCAAGCTTCTTGGCTTTGGGATAGGAGACTACTGTGATCTTCTTCAGAGACTTTTAAATGCAAACTGGAAAATGGGGCATAAAACTGGCCTGTTAGGGAACCCTCATTGCCTTTGGTTGAGAGATCATTTTAGGGAGTTCTAAGAGGGCTCCAATCAGTTGTTTTGGACTGGAGGCCCCATCTCTGTTCCTTGCTCCTAAGAAAATGTCCTTTATACACATTTCCCAAACTGTTCTTGGGTCTGTGGTTGCTCAATGGGTCAGAATAGGCAGCCCTATTTCTCCTGGGGCTTGTATAAGCCATTCACACAAACTGTTATCAATCAGTGTTTATCTAGAGAAAAAGAACCAGTTGGGGATGTATATGAAGGGATGTATTGCAAGGATTTGACTTACACTCTACAGGCAGGGCAAGTCAGAGAGCCCTGCAGGAAGGGCAGCCGGTACCCGTGGGTATGAGGGGAAGCTGCTATCCATAGCTGGAATTTCTTCTTCCTCAAGGAAGCCTCTGCTGTGCTCCTAAGGGCTTCCACTGATAGGATCAGGCCCACTGGACAATCTGGGAGACTCTTCCTTCCTAAGAGTCATCCAGTTATGAACTTCAGTCACATCTATAAAATACCTTCACAGCAACATGTAAATGAGGGTTTGATTGATTAACACAACTGTAGCCTTGCCAAATTGACATATAAAACTGACCATCACAGATGTGTTTGCATCTTAAATTTATCTAGCTGGATATTCTTGTTGTGTTGTATCTACTATCTTAATTTAACCATTTTAAGATCTTTGGGCAATTTGCTGTTTATTATAACTTGCTTTCCAGCCAGATGGTTTATTTCTGTGACAGTCCCATTTCTGTTTGTGCCTTCCATTCTCTTTTTTCCCACTTTCTCCAGTACAGTTCCTCAGGCTGCTTGGGGGGCAGGCACAGAGAAGGAAGCAATCTAACAGGTTGTAAGAGGCTGTTATTAAAGTAGCTATGTCACTTCTGTGGTTAAAAGACCCAACAAGGGGCTAGAGCAGTGGCTCAGGGGTTGGAGCACTTGCCTGGCATGCACAAGGACCCGGGTTTGAACCCCAGCGACCACATACACAACTAAGTGTCAGAGAAACAAAGGCCAGATGAAAATATAAATAAAAATTTTTTTCTTTCTCCCTCCCTACCCCCAACCTCTCTCTAAAAACAAAACAAAACAAAAACGAAAAAAAAAAAAAAAACCAACAAGAATTTTAGGAGGAAAAGTTTATTGGAGGCTCATGGTATCAGTGGTCTTAGTCCATAGAAGGCTAGTTCCATTCCTCACAGCTTAAGGTGAGGCTGAACATCATGGTGGAAGACTGGTGGAGGGAAGCAGCTCACATGATGGGGAGCAGAAAGAGAAACTCCACACCACAAACAAAATACATACCCCAAGCACCCCTAAAACCCCGTCTTCTCCAGCCATAGCGTACCCGCCTTCAGTTGCTGCTCAGCTAATCCCTATCAGAAGATTAATTCACTGGTGGGGTTAAAGCTCTCAAAACCCAATCATTTCTCTTCTAAGCCTTCTAGCATTGTTTCACATGTGAGCTTTTGGAAGACACCTAGTATTCAAAACGTAACAGAGGCACAGAAGACAGAGACCCTCTAGTTCACCACCCTGCTTTACCTTTTTGCTTCCAGCTAAGCCTGTTTATATTTGTCTACTCAGTCTTGGTAGGAAGTTAGGCTTATGTTATGCAGCTCTTTGCTGACCTGTGAGCTGGTTCCCCCACCAAAGAGAGATGACCTATCCAGGCACAATCCGCTTCCCAGATGGAAAGAGCATTGTCTCTGGAGTTCAGCAGTTTGAATCTGCATTTATTGCTTGCTAAAATTGCATATTCTGGCACTTTTATCTAATCTCTCAGAGCCCCAGTTTCTTCAGTTGTCAAAGGTAAGGATTCTACGTGATGTATGCTTAGTAAGTGTTCAGTTAAAGGCTTTATGGTAGTTACCTCCCAGCTTCCTATTAATATGGGGCTGAGGGAGACTCCTATGTGCCCTACACTGATTACTGAGTTTGGTAGTGACTGCTCCATGGTGGTACAGTAGTTTTAGTGAGAAACAAGGTCTTTGGCTCTGTTGTCAACCCTGCTGTCCACTAGCTCTGTACCTTGTGTAGATCCTTTAATGTTTTTGAGCTTCAATTTCTTTGTAAAATGGAACTGAGATTATCAGCATCAATGAAGAAGAACTCCATAAGAATGTTCTAAGATCCTATTTGGATTCAAGCATTTGTAAAATTCAGTTTGTGACTTTGAACCCAGCTTGGCAGATTGGATGTAACCTAAAAGGGTTGGGGGGTGGGGGCAACTCCGTTATGTTCCCCAGCATTCTTGGCAAAAATAAATCAAGCAACATGGCAAATAGCAGCAACTTGCCAGCATTTTTTTACCCCCTGAAAAATACCCTTTAGATGGCAAATGCACTTTGAAACGGGGCAGACTCCTCTTAGATGAGGAAGGGTAAGGGTAGGAGTCTGGGGAGGTTATTTTGTAAGGCTGAGGAGGATCCCTGTGTAGACTGAGACTCGACTTTGGAAAACTATTATAATGCAGCTCAAGCTTCATTAATTTGGTAACTTTTGGGGGACTGAGTTCATTTTTCAGATGCACTGGGATCTTTTTCTTTTCTTTGTGTGTGTACTTACTCACATACATTGTCATTCTTATATTTCCATGGGAGATTAGAGTATTGCTTTTGCACTGGTTCACGTTCAGGTTTGCTCAAGCTTAAATTCAGGAGGCAGCATCTCAGAGCTTTCCTTGGGGATGTGTGTCAACACATAGAGTGTTAAGAACGTGGGACAGTTTCAATCCCTTAGCTTTTTACAGTTCAGCAAAAATAAAAATTAAAAACAGAATAAGCATCACAAATGTTATGAGAAAAATTAATAGTTGAATATGTTTTAAGTTATTTTATTGGAGAAAAGCTATCTGATTTTGAGTACAAAATAAAAACATCCAAGATTTTAAAAATGGTTACATAGTTGTGTTTCTTGTGTGCATGATTGGCAGATACTGTAATCCTATGACTCATGAATATGTAGCTTTGCAAATAACGAAAGTAGGTTCACAGGGATGGAAGTTATTATTTCTTTAAAACAAACCTTTAAAAAAATCAACATGAGTCATGATATATGTTAATAGAAAACATGTTTCAGATCAGGTTTCACATCTCAGGACTTGGGAGGAAATAGGCAAATAGAGTCCTCCCAGGAGTTGGAAAGGGAGAACGTGTGCTTTTCTTCTCATAGAAGATAGGGTTCAGTCCTCATTAGGGAGGTAAATATTTCAATATTGTTGCAGTAAGTTTATCTTTGCTGGATTTTATGTGCACAAAATACATCAAAGCATAATCTCCTTAATGCCTTCTGTGTGGGGGCTTTAGAAGTTCTAGGGCCAATCTATAGATCCTACTTAAATATAAACCTGAATTCTCAAGAAATGCCTGTTTTCCTTTACCATAAGTCTTTTTTCCCCTGGAACTGAGCTAGCAAATTCTTGGCATGGCAGGTGTTTCTGAAATATCACTGTTTTTCTTTGCTTTATCTGTTTTCCTTGTTTTGCTCTTTCTATTTTCCTAAGCAGGCAGCTCCAAAAAGAGATTTTTATATGCAAGTATCAGGAAAACTGTAGGGGAATAGTAAAAGTTGGGTGTAAGGGAGGACAGAAGAGGGAGAGTAGCTGATCCTCATTGTGAAAGTATTGAACTTCCACCAATACCAAAGTCATGGAAATGTGTGAAGTTGGGTGTGAGGTAGAGCTGCCCCACCACTGGCCTGCAACATGAATAGCAGGCACTCCCCCAACCCGAAACTCAAGCTCCAAGGGACCACAGCTGAGCTCTAGGGGCGGGGCAGAGGGAGAGACTGATTCCTGCCTTGGCGTTTCCTCTGTGATCCCGAAAGGCTTGTCTTTATCAGTGGGGAGCTGTGACTTCTCTTATTTCACAAGACCCACTTCTTTCTTTTTAAATGTGCAAGAAGATGACTCCATCCATAACTTGGCTTTTCTCTTTCCCTTTTGGCTTTTTTCACAAGAGAAAGAGAGGAGATTTTTGCTTGTGCTCCAAGCAATCTCATTCAAACTTTATAAAGATTATTTGGAGTTTAAATAATGTTTGTGTCCATGGACTAGAGCATTTTTCCTCAGTATGGTTGGCATCACGCTGGTGGGAAGAAGATTATAATGTGGCTTCCTGCATCCTAGGTTCCTACCACTTTAGATGCTGCATTTTAACTTATTTCTGTTTGTGATACACTGGTCTGAAGGTCACACTTTGAGAAGGACTGGGCTCAAGATGTCTTCTTAACACTGGTTTATGTTCTGAGACCAAACCAAGAAGCAGATAGGCCAGTGCACAGAGTCAGTTCATACGACCTTTCCTAGGGTCATATCAGAGGACCTAGAGTAGCATTGTGCAATGATGATATCATGTGAGCCACACATGTGATTAAAGTCTTCTATTAGTGCATTTAAAAAAGCAAAAGAGGGGGCTGGAGGGTGGCTCTGTGGTTATGGTGCTTGCCTGGCATGTGCAAGTACAGGGGTTCAAACCCCAGCACCCACATAAGTAATAAAAATTGATTCTTTCTCTTACTGTCCTTCTCTCTTTAAAAAAAAGAAAAGAAAAAAACCAAAAGAATCCAGCAGAGTAGCATCTGCCTATGGTCCCAGCTACCTCAGGAAGCTGAGGCCCGAGAGTTTTGAGACCAGCCTAGGTGACACAGTGAGACCCCATCTGAGAAAGAAAGACAGGGAGAAAGAGAGAGAGAAAGAAAAGAAGATTTTAATTAATATATCCAAAAATAATATAATTTAAACATGTAATAAGTTAATAAAAATTAAAAAGATATTTGGCTTGCTCTTGTAAGTAAGTCTTCAAATTCTGTATGTATTTTAGCATTTACAACACAGGTCAGATCAACATTTAGATGCTCTGTGATGACACGTGGCCAGTGTCACCAGCAGCACCATGGGCCAAATGTGGCCTTGCTGAGGCCCTTGGCAGACACATGATTGATCACGGCATTTGTTTCATTTCTGCACTAGCACCAAATAATGTCCTCAGAGTCTTAGCACAGAACTTTAGGCAGGCCCTGCAAGTTAATTGGTCTTTAAGATTCATTCTTTGTGTATTTTTGGTTCTGGGGTTTGAACCCAGGGGTGCTTAACTACTGAGCCACATCCTCAACCTTTTTTATTTTTTTTAAATTTTGAGGCAGAGTTTTGCTAAGGTGCTTAGGGCCTCATTGAGTTGCCTAGACTGGCTTTGAACTTGTGATCCTCTTGCCTCAGCCTCTTGAGTACCTAGGATGGCAGATGCGCGCCACCATGCCCAAGATTCAGTCTTTATTTTTAAAATTTTTTTTAAAAGAGAGGACAGTGAGAGAGAGAATCAATTTTTATTGAGTTTTTTTCACATGGCTTTCATTGTGCTGACACTTAGTTGTATATGTGGGTGCTGGGGTTCGAACCCATGTACTGGTGCATGCCGGGCAAGTGTTGTAACCGCCAAGCCGCCACCGCTCCAGCACCAAGATTCATTCTTTAAGCAAGTACTTACTGAGTTTCTTTTTTCTTCCAGGTACACAAAGCAGACTTTGATTCTAGCCTCTGAAGGAGCTTGTGTTCTAGTGGGAGGAGATGAGCGCAAGCATAATAAATTAGTACATAATATGGTATCTTAGGAGATGTGATGGGTACGATAGAAATAAAATGAGAAGATGGTTTAGGGAATCCAGAATTGCCAGAGTGGGGCTGGGTGGTTACAATAGTGATTTTATTTATTTTTTGCAGTGCTGGGGATTGAACCCAGAGCCTCACACGTACTAGGCAAGTGTTTAACCATTGCTCTGCACCCCAGCCCTCATCATAATTTTAAGATAGTGCCCATTGAGAAGGCAACATCTGAGTAGACCTGAAGGCAGTAAGATTAAAAGAGATTAGAATTGCCACCTGTGACCTCGTGTGGCCTGAATTTTCATCAGGGCTGTTTGTCAAGGAGCATTCATTTTGGGTTGGGGTCAAGGATGGGTGATGAGGCCTTGCAGTGTGGCACTTTCCACGCAAAGCTCCTATTATCCTCCCTATTAGAGAATAAACCAACTTGGGAGAGGCCCAGGAGAGACCATGAAGCAACCTGCAGGCCTGAGTCTGCTGACACACTGAGATGAATGCTAAAACGAAGAAGCTTGCTTCCAGGAAAAGGCTGAGCCCCTTCGCGGGAGCTTGTTCACTTCACTCAGCCTCGTGAGATCAACCCTGAGGCTTCCGTGGATCTGCTTAGGACTTTAAGAGTTAAAGCTTAAACACAGGTGTGGAAACAGAAGGGCTGGTTGCCTCTTTTGCTTTTTTCACGAACTTTTGGATGAGGTTGTTGAATCTGATCCAGAAAAAATAATAAACTTGGCTCTCGTTGCCTCGCCGTAAGTTCATGTAATAAAACTCCCAGCACTGGCAGATAGAATAATGTTCTGCTCTTTAAAAAAGTCTGGTAGCATAACCAGAATTTAAAATACAAATGTCATGTGTGGTTCAAGTAGGGAATATTCAAGCGCGGAGGGAGCTCAGGTGTGTCTCTGCATTGCGGGGAGGGGGGTGTTAGATTGTAAAGTATTCCATGGTTGCCCCTTCAACAGACGCTTGCTAAGAATCAGGATCCTTGGAGCGCCTTGCTCTGTTCATTCCCACAGGAAGACATTTGTCATGTCAGGGAATGTCAGAGGATTGAGTTTTAATTAGCAAGCAGGAGGAAAGTTCAGTGTACTGTGGGGGGAGATATGGAACTCCTAAATATGCTTTAATAATTAGTTTTTAGCTAGAGTTATGAGGTGAAAAATCAAATCATTAGCTTTAAATCCTGACCCAAAGCTCATGTCCTAGGCAGTGAGGGAAACAAGGAGTTTGGTAACGGGAATGAAGAAATTATAGCATATCCCTTCCTGGAAGTAACAACATTGAGCTTTCATTCAATACGCAATTACGGGATCTCTGCTCTGTGCAGTGCCCTGTGCCCTGTCAAGAGATTCAGAAGGACAAGGCACTTCCTTGGCCTTCAGGGTGGTACTCCTTGTCAAGGGAAGGCAGCCCTTCACAGGAGAGTGGGGTGGGCTGCTCCATCCTGAGGAGCACAGGGTACCTGGGAGGCTTCACAGAGAGTGTGGTGTTGAGGGGAGAACAGGAGTGGTTCACCAGGTGAGCAACACTCAATGGTGTCCGGTCCTGGCAGGTGAGCCGATGTTGAAAGACCCAAAGGCTCATGGGCACATGATGTGTTCTGCAACAATGATTGGTTCCATGTGGCGAGTCCTGGGTACACAGGGACTGGTGTGAAATGGAGGTGGGTGAGATCCGCTCTGGCCATGGGCCACATTAAGATGCATGGTCAAGTGTTTCCCTTTCAGAAGGATCCCCCAGCTGACAGTGTGGAGGAGGGAGAGAGGGAACGGTATTGGTTACTGTAACGGTTTGGTTGACACAGAAGCGCCAGAAATGGTTTAGTAGCATGGCAAGAGCCCAGGACTAAGGTGGAGGATGGGAAATGGAATAAATAGCCTTGGGAAGTTTCTGCCATTTATCCAAATATAAAATCCTGTTTTTAAACCTTTTATTTAAAAAAAATAATAATTCTACACTCACTCTTTGTGACACAATAAGAAATATATATTTAGTTTCTGCTCCTATTTCCTGGCACAAAGCTCCTAAAACCCTTGGCATCTCCAAAGCGATAAATAGCTTTTTCTATGCTACTGAGTTGAGTGGCTGGGGGCTCCTGGATGGCCTCTGAATGGAGTCTGACAGAGGAACCAACTATCTAATTAGAGGTTGAACCTTTCAGCTCCTCACCCACCTCTGGGAAAGAAAATGGAGCTGAAGAGATTGACTTAACCACCAATGGCCAATGATTTAATTCAATCCTGCCCACTTGAAGAAACCATGAAAAAATCCCTGAACTAGAGGGTAGGGTTTAAGTGCTTCTGGGTGTGTGAGCTGTGGAGGTGCTGTGAGAGTGATGTCCCAGTGAGGGCCTGGAAGCTGTGCAGCCTTTTCTCCACACCTTGCCTCATGCCGATCAGACATCCTGAGATGTTTCCTTTTTAACAAACGGGTGAATGAGAACAGCTGAGATCTGTGAGCCATTTCAGTGACAAAGTGAACCTGAGGAGTGGCTTGTGGGAACCTCTGATGTGTAAGCTGGTCACTCATAAGCACAGGTCACCTGACTTGCAGTTGGCATTCTGAAGTGGGGCCCCGTCTTGTGGGATATGATGCTCTTTTTAGGTAAATAGTATCAAAATTAAATTGAATTACCTGGCACTGGCAGGTGTTCAGTAGGCTGGAGACTTGGTTGATGTGGGAAGAATACTCACCCCAACTGGAGTCAGAGGTGAGCTGCTGAGAGTGGTGAGAGTGTAAAGAACAGCAGATTTTTCTCCTATATACCCCTGTAGTTATTTCGCTTGCACTAATGATTGCAACCCCTTTTCACATTAGAAAATTGTTTCCTTTATTTCTTGGGTGTGTTGCTATTCTCTTTATACTCCGTGTTGTTCCACAAACTTTAACCCAAGTCAGCGTCTAATGTGGGTGCCATGCCATGAAGATCAAAGCAGGGTCCAGGGTGTTGACTGGAGAGTTGAACCACATACACATACAGCTGTTTCAGCAGGCTCTTGGCAGATACTAGCACAATGCCCTTAGGAAAAAAAGAGGACAGTTCTGTAGGGTTGCTTGATAGTTGAACAGACAACTGGGACCTCACAGGGTGTGGAGAGTACCTTGAGGGACAACTTGCTCAACTTGTCTGGGATTTAGATCACAGTACAGAATGTGTGCATAGGAAATTTAGTTATCTACAGCCAACAAAGGAAGGGTTTTGACATAGTCCTACAGACTTGAAATGCAGTTGAAAGGATAATTATGGGAGTTTGTATTTATGTTAAAAGAATTATTGGTGTAAGGAAAGGATAAAACAAAGACCTACATAAGTTTAGGTACTCTTATCTGTGCCACTGTCTCCCCACAGTGAACTGTTGCTATTGCCACAATTTCTTGCCTGGTATGTGGTTTGAATGTTTGTGTCCCTTAAAAATTCTTTTTTTTTTTTTT
This sequence comes from Aplodontia rufa, assembly GCA_004027875.1. Classification (NCBI taxonomy): domain Eukaryota; kingdom Metazoa; phylum Chordata; class Mammalia; order Rodentia; family Aplodontiidae; genus Aplodontia; species Aplodontia rufa. Next base: position 99,517 of record PVKS010000735.1, on the reverse strand, counting down.
AAAGAATCAATTTTATTTAGTTTTTCATGTGGCTTTTGCTGCTAGGATACTTTGTTATGTACATGGTACTGGGGTTCAAACCTACGTCCTTGCACATGCTAGGCAAGTGCTATAACTGCTGAGCCATTGCTACAGCCTCCCTAAAAATTCTTGTTGAAATCTAATCTCCAATGCAATCTCATTAAGAGTTAGGACCTTTAGGAGGTGAATAAGTTCTGAGGGTGCCTCCCTTATGAAGGAGATTAAGGTCCTTTTATGAGAGGCTGCACAAGAGCGTTCTGTCCTTTTGCTCTTCCATCTTCCACCACGTGAGGACACAGCAAGGCGGCATCTTGGAAGCAGGGCCATCCCTCATTAGATACTTAAATTTGCCAGCACCTTCATTTTGAACTACCCAGCCTTCAGAACTGTGAGAAATAAATATCTGTTGTTTATCAATTATTCAACCTCAGGTTTTTTTTTTTTTAAGAGAGAGAGAGAAAAAAAGAATCAATTTTTTTAATTTAGTTTTTCATGTGGCATTCATTGCTCAGAGACTTTGTTGTGTATATGGTGCTGGGGTTTAAACTCGCATATTCGTGCATGCCTGGCAAGTGCCTTAACTGCTGAGCCACCACTCCAGCCCTAGCCTTAGGTTTTTAATAGCAGCATAAAGTCATCTGGAGTATTCCAGAAGTCTGATGGTCTTCTGCTCCTTCTTGCCCTCAGTCTAGACAACATAGCAGCCAGAGGGATCCTTTTAAAACATTTGGTAGATGTTTTAATAAACCCTCAGTGGTGGCCCATCTCACCCAGACTAACATTAAAGTCCTTACAGTGGTCTACAGAGTCCTATGGGGCCTTCTGTCACCCTCCAGTCTCCCCTCTCTTCTGTGCTCCAGCCACACTGGCCTCTTTGCTAGTCCTTTTCCAAACTGGAACTTAGACTCGCTGCATCTCCCCGTGGATGCTCCTTCCCCTGATGCCTGTGTGGCTTGCTCTTTCCTTTCCTTCTGGTCTGCAACTTCTCATTGACTATCTCCATTATAATATTAAAACTATAATACCCCTCTCCTCTATCTCAGTTTTTCTTTTTCTCTAGCACTTGTTCATAGACAGGTGGCAAACTCCAAATCTGCAGAGCCAATGTCCCAGTTTCAGTCTAAATCCCAGCAGGCTGCTTTAGAACCAAAATGAGATGATGTTTCGGTATGAAAGCTGTCAGCCAGGAGAATCCTCTCTTGCTCTGGGTGGTCAGATTTTTTTTCTGTTTAGGCCTTTAATTGGATAGTCACACATATTAATGAAGGCAATCTCTGCTTTACTCAGATTTAAATGCAAATCCCATCCCAAAATATCCTCAAAAAACCCAAGAATACTGTTTGACAAAATATCTGGGCACCCTATGGTCTAGTCGTGTTGGTGCCTAAAATTTACTACCATAGTACATCTGTCAGACCATGCCTGCCTGGAGATCCTGAATCTTGTCCCAGCACCATATTATGGAGACTATGCTAGTGAAGATCCAGCAACCAGTGTGTTTGGGGAGGATTTGAAGAAGCCAGAAACGTTGCCCTGAAGAATGAACATGTTATAAAAATCTTCAGATACTGGAAGGCTTATCTTATAGAAGAAAGAGGAAGGAATTCTTTAGTTTGATAAATGTGGCTCAGAAGGTAAATTTTACGGATAGAAAGAAAGAAAACAGAAATCAGCGTTGGAAGCTAGTGAGTTCTTCTTTCTGCAAGGGTTCAAACAGAAGCCTGCTGTGACCAGGCGATAGAACTCTCGCATTCTGGTTCTGACCTGGTGCTGACTCTGGTCTGGGGTAGGCCCTCAGCCTCTCCGAGGTTTCTTCTCTACTGTGGAAATCCTAGTGACCTACCTCACAGGTCCTGAAAATAAAGGGGAAGTAACATCGGAACAACACCTTCTGCAACTCTGTGGGTGAGGGGGAGGCCTTTGTGGGGCCTGGAGGGCTGGTGGTCAGGAGACAGTGCTGACTAACCCTTGCCAAAGCAGGAAATTTCCACTGCCCTACAGTCAGGGACACCTCACTCACTGCCCCTGGCAGCTTTACTTTCTTCTTATTGGAATGTGCCTGAGGAGTGGCGGTGATTCTGTTTCCAAATTCCTTAGCCCTGAGTCTGAACCTTATTGCTGCTGGCCCCAGGAGAAGATGAAGTCGGGCAGGGCTGATGGTGCATGGGGGTATCAGGGCAAGAGTCAGCCTCATCATGGTACTGCTTTTTTTTTTTTTTTTAGGGCTGAGGACTGAACTCTGGGCCTTGCGCACGCTAGGCAAGCGCCTTGCCATTGAGCTAAATCCCCAACCCCATGGTACTGCTTTTTAATTAGTTCATATGCATTCCGAAGTTGCTTCTGATTTCTTATGTGCACTGTCTGCTCTCTTGCAATAGAATGATATTATCACTTTTTCCCTCTGGAAAAAAAATGTTCTCTTTGTAAAACATATTTAAAATGCAGGGCTGTAACATGAACAACAACAGCAGCAGACCATTTAGGGATCCTTGCATACACAGCCAGACTTTATTGTGGGGCCAAGTCAGGAAGCCAGATAAAGAAGATGGCCTGAGGTTCAGTGCGAGGAGCAGCTATGTATCAGAGAAGTTACCAGTAGGTGGGCAGGGTTCGGGTTAGGCGGGAAGATGGCTTGCCAGCTTTTTCATGTGTGGATGACATCAAGCCAAGGTCAAAGCCAAATGTTCCCCTGTTGGGTTTTGCTTTTAACTGGCATCAAGACACTTAGAAATTGTCATTACCTTGCTTGATAGCACTTCACACTGCCTAATGCATAGTTGGTGGACAGTTAAAGGTCACTGTTGTAAAATAGTTTATTTCCAAGCCAGTAAAACTGTGAAGACCTTAAAAAGTATGAAATAGCATGATTACTATCATAGAAGGGGCTGTCACTTTGGGATTCAAGCTGGGGTCCAGCAGGTGTTGGTGGTAACAGTTGGCATGAGCTGCCTGATTGTAGAACAAGGCTTCTCAGCCTCTGCATGTTTGCTCTGAGGGGCTGTCCTGAGCCTTGTAGGATGTTTAGCAGCATCTCTGGCCTCTGCTCTGAAGATACCAGTGCACCTCCCTCCTGGTTATGACCAGCAAACATATTTCTTGATAGATGCTTCCAAATATCTTCTGGGGGAACAGAATCACCCTGACTATGAAGCCACTGGTGTGGAGGCAGCTGCAAGGAGGCCACACTGGGCCTGTGTTCTAGCAGTGCCTTTCACACCATGGGTTGCTGCATATTCACTAAGGCCGGCTTTCTCAACCATGGCTGAACACAGGAATCATGCACGATGCTTTTAAAAAATGTTGATGCTGGGGCCCCACCCAAAGATTCTCATCCACCTTGGTTGCGCCCTGGGCGTCAGGATACTTAGAAGTTTTCTAGGTGAAGGAAGAACAATGGAGTACAGGAAGGGTTGGGGGTCGGAGGAAGAAGGGAGGAACTGCAGAATGAAATTGACCCAACTATGCTTTATGCATGTATGAATATATCACAATGAATTCCACTTTTATGTATAATTATGATGCACCCATTAAAAATAAATTTAAAAATGGTTCTTCAGGCAAATTCATTTTTTAGGCAAGAAATAGATCACTGCATTAGCAACTCATGAAATCATTTCAGTGAAGGAATCATTTGCCAGAATTAAATATATATATATATATATATATATATATATTATATATATATATATATATATATATATATATTAATGCTGCAGTAAGTGATAGAACCATTAGCAAAATCCCTATTCTCAACTTGCTTTTTGGTCTGGCTACTTATAACTCCTTCGTAAACTGCTTGGTTTGTTGTTGTTGTTGTTGTTAAGAATAGTTAATATAAAATTTAATGTAAGACATAATTCTGTGACTTGTGAACCTTCTTGCCCACATCAATAAAATCAGTTTTTTATAAATGTTAGTCAATGACATGCATATTTTCACCAGCAGCTAAAGTATGATTATAACACAGCAAGAGGATGATTTTCCTCCTTTGAATGCCTTGATTATTTATGCACCATGATATGTGAGGTCAGCGATGGTCTAAATACATCTAACAGTAATGTGGTACTTGCATAAATCATCCTGCAAGTTTTATTAGGATCAGCTTAACAGCCTCTTGACTTCATTATCAATGGGAATTTGGGGGTCTTACAAAATAAACTGTTATATACATTCATCTCACTGCTGTGAAATAGAAGAATGTAGAAGAAGATTAGCAACCTTTGGCCATTCTTTTTATCTCAGAACTCAGGAGAACATAAACCGAAAGGATTGTTACTATGCTCCTGTTGTGGTGCCTCTGTCCACAGATGTCACAGCTGTGGAAGATCCAGAAGTCATGTTCAGTTGCCAGCAAACCTCGGGATCACTTTCCCTTATCCTGAAACCCATTATAAGCCCATAAGAACACTCACCAACACACTCCTACTTGGCTTGCAGCACGTCATAGTTGACTCCTGGTTCCCATGGGGAATTGGCTCCAAGACCACTTCCCCCTCTAGGATACCAAAATCCATAGATGTTCAAGTCCCTTATATAAAATGAGGTAGTATTTGCATATAATCTACACATATTCCCCCATAAACTCTAAATCATGTCTAGAGTACTTGTAATCTTAGTGTAAATAGTATATAAATAGTATTATGCTTTGTTGTTTAGGGAATAACAAGGAAAAGTCCATATGTATGCAGTACAGGTACAATTTTTTGCCCAAATATTTAAAATCTAGTTGATTGAATTCAGTGATATGAATCCCATGTAAATGTTTAGGCAGTGTGTCTTTAGATATAGGGAAAATAACCATGATAAGTCTTACGATCACTCATTGTACCATGTAGTCCCTCATCACAAAGTTCTTTCAGTTCATGGGGACATCTTGTGTGAGTACTTTTGCCATTATCTGGGAGAACTAGACTTGGGATTACTCCTTGAATCAGCTGCTGAAAAAACAAATAACAATAACCAAAAAAAAAAAAAAAAAAAAAAAAGCTTCTGCCTGTATAACAAAGGGAAGAGACAAATCTGGTATTGACAAATATACCCACTCTAGTGGTCTGATGAGGGCTTACTTTATTCATTCAGCTTTGTGTGACTCACTGTGTTAAACACGTGATTCTATTTCCTCTAGGTGTCTGAGGGTTCCGTGGTCCATTTTTCATCAGGAAACTTCTCCTTGACAGCAGGAACAGAAGAAAGGAACTTCCCCCATGGAAATGAGCATCTGTTAAACTGGGCCCGAAAGGAGTATGGAGCAGTTACTTCATTCACTGAACTCAAGATAGCAAGAAACATTTATATTAAAGTGGGGGAAGGTAAGGTTTCAATGGCTTCAGTTACTGATTTACAATAGCCAGATGTTGTCTTTCTGAGGCCAGGTGGCTAAGGCAGGGAATCGGGATTCTGAATGTGAGAGCTGGAGTGGTTTGGCCTGCTTGCCCCCACTCCCCTTCTTCCTTTCTTCTGTGGAAACTGGCCTGGTAATGACCAAGTGAGAAATGGGGAGTAGTGTGATTGAGAGAAGGGGAGCTTGTTGCTTAGGATTTAGAAGACATCTCTGCACAGATATCCCAGAAGAAGTAAGTGGAAGGTGACAAGCAGGGGTGGGTGGGTGGGTGTGGGAAAGATGGTTGTAATGGCTGTGATGAAGGAGCTGGCTGGATGGGTCAACAGCTAGGACTGCTTCTTACCTGCTATTCTGCAAATGTTTGAAGCCAATGTCACCTTATGGTATTAATATATCAATTAAATATTCAACAATAGCAGAGAAAAAGTGTTCAAATATATTGTTAATTATAATGCCTGTTATAAGAACAAGTTATTGGAGAAAGGAACTATATGGCCTTGATAAGAAATTGCCACTTTAATTTCCTTGCCTTGAAGAGGGATATAAATATATGGTGACTCAGTTTTAGAAGCTTATTATTTACAAAACAATAACAACAACCTTTTCATCGTTATTTTTAGTTGAGTGCATTTGGAAGGCCTTAAGTTACTAGGAAATAACCTTTGTGAATGAGTCCTTGATAAAGTCAGGTGATATGGGAACATTATGTTTCAGGTCTTCAGCATCCAGTGTTTTCTCTGGGATTCTGTAGCATTGACAGCATGGCAAGGAAGGAAGGGTTATAGAATGCGTGATCCCAACTCGTTTTTTGGATCTGGGCTGGTTTAATGTGTGTATGAGACAGGTGCAGAAATGGTGGACACTGATGTTGGAGTGTGTGCTACATGCAGAGGCCACCCTTAGGGACTTTCCACATACCCTGCTTAACCCGTAGTAACCCCAGGAGGGAGATGTTGTTTCCACTCTTTTTCAGAGGACTTAGTGGAGGGTTATGCGAACCTGCTCAAATTCACATTACTAATCCAAATCTCAACCCTGGTTTCCTAACTTGAGTCTAATGCTTGTTGCCTGCTGTACTTTAAGTCTTAGTCACATAAGCATAATCTGAAAATCACAGTGGGCTACTGGATGCAGACTTACCTATTTGGGATTAGAGGAAGAGTTTTAGAAAAGGGTTTAGTTCAAAAGGTTTAAATTTGTTACTAGGCTCTTGTGGCAGTCAGGTAAGTAATGATAGAGGTCAAACTTCATTGAGACAAAATAAAAATATCTTTTCATAAAGTTTTAAGCCCTAGCCAATGTTCCACATTTCTAAAGCACAATTCTGTTAGCATGAAAGAATGCTGATTACCCTTTGGAATTTGTCAGACTAAGAAAATGTGTTATAGTAACATTGAGAACGTTGGGCTCTGTTCCCTTGACAGCACAGGAGTTACGATGCACAGCAGTCACCTGCCCTGTGAGCGAGGGGTTAAGTCACTCATGTGGTTAAGCTGTACACTGGGTAGGAGAAATGAATTTAAAGACTTGGCGTTCTGGTCAGTAAAAACTGGTTAACTCCTTGGTAACCCCTTTGGAGCCCTTGAAACTTGGTACCAGCTACCAGCTGAGTCGAAAGTCATTAGCTACAGAGAGGAGCAGCTGTGAGAAGCAAGGCTCCTTGGTTGTGTTGGTGGCTCATGTTGTTGACCAAGGCAATGTTGTTTGTTATCACCCTGGGTCAGACTACCCTGAGCCAACCTCATCCCCTAACCTGTACCCTCCTCCATTCCAAGGACTTCAGGCCATGAGCCTCCTCTTGCTCAAACCCTGGAAGTTCCTGTTGCTTGGGAACTTGTTAGAGATGCTATTTCTTAGGCCACCCAGAGCCAACTGAATCAGAAACTCTGGGATGGGACCAGCAGTTGTTGATTTCATGAACCCCAGGTTCTTCTGGTGCTCCTTACATTTGAGAGCTGCTTTCACCTGTCTACCCAGAGTGGAAGAATAGAGTTCACTTCTTATCATAACTAGGCTCTCTGTAACTAGACCTGAAGCACCACAGATTTACCACCAGAGCCTCAGTTTCTACAGCAGAAAAATGGGGCATTCACACTACCTCTCAGCTTATTCCACTCTCGGAACATATCATTCTGGATCTCATAGTCATTTGTCAATCTTTTCTTAAAATACAAGTAAGGCATGTGAGGCTTCCACCCCTCCCCCAATTTGCCTGGTTCCTACCCGGGATTCCCCTTTGTGGTTTTCTTTCTGCTTGGCACTTGTTGTGAGTTTTGATGCCAGGCATGCGGAAAGTCATTTGTGGGGAAAAACCCATACATGTGATCAAAAGTGATCAGCTTATTCAACTTAATGACAATGACATTTGGACTGGAACCCTTGTTAACAGCAATTTTGAACAATTAAAACTTTCCTAGTGACTTACCAACATGGGTGAAGTTTTTGTTATTTGTTTCAAATCACACATCATCGTTTGTGAACTCCGGAAACCTATGCCATGTGCCTATTACAGGCAGCTATAAGCCAGTTGCACCTGTGAACTGGAAATGCAGGCCACAGTCCCAGGAGGGTCCTAGTCTCTTGAGTTCTCTGGCCTATACACGCACCTTCTGATTTTTGATTAAATTTCAGCCCAGCCGCCAATATCATTTTCCATCCTGTGATCTGGGGGAGACATCACAGAGCTGCAGCTGCAGGGTGTGCATACCTCATCTGCACATCTGGCAAACCCCTCAGCAGATGTGGGGGAAGGCAGCTCTAGAAGCCCAAGTCCTTGGAGCCTCTGAGGGGGTTTTAGCAAACAATGCAGAGTGCAGAGCCAGTGCTCTCTTGCAGTGAGCCTACCAGCAGAGTCCTTGTGAACTGCTCTGTCCCCTCCTGGGCTGGTGCTGGGGATGTCATGGTGATTAGAGCTAGGATGCCACAGTGTGTGCTTCAGACTTCAGCACAAGGGAGCTTGCACAAGTAGGGGAGGGAGCAGTGCCAACCCAGTCGTGGAACTTCCTGGACTGACCCCTTACTCTCAGGAGAGACTTTCATGTGGATGTGAACCCTGGCATCCCATCCTTAAAATGAAAAAGGCAGAAGTCTGTTCGACTAAAGTGCCAGCTCTCTGAATACTTATCCCTTCTGAAAAGTTCGCTACACCTAGAACTTCCTTGACACTGGGCCCAGCTGTCAGACTGCCAGTAGTTGCTTTCAGGTTCTGTTTAAACATTTAAACCGCTGGATGGAGATCCCATCAAGCACAGTGCTGTGGAAATGGTGTGTGCCGCTGGGGGCGTGTCTTCAGACTCTGGGTGCATGTGTCACTTTTCCTGGGTGGAGGTGGGGGTGGCGAGCAGTACTCAGCACAATGATGTTAGTTTTACATCTTGAAAACTGCAAGGTGCCGTGTAAACATGAGTTGTCTGGGTCAAGATTATGGGAAAGGGTGAAAGTCTGCCCTCCCTGTTTCCCGTGAACTTCTACCTTTAATCTTCAGGGTAGAAAGGACTGTGAGGAATAAATAGGAGAAAATGATTAATGCTACATGTGTGGACCAGAGAATTCATGAGGTAGCTGGTTCCTCTATTAAGGGAAATTATAAATATCCAAGGAGGCGCATATGTGGGGATAGGGTAGATAATGGGATTCATTGTTGAGTATGTTGACTGTGAATTACAAATTAGATTTTTAGGTGAGAGTTGCTCTGTAAACAGATGGCAGCATAAGTCTGCAGCTCAGAAAAGCAGTGCGGGTCCAGGTATGAGAGGAAACCATAGGAGTGGCCAAGCTCTTCTAGGGAAAATGGGAGACAGAGAGGATTGAGGAAGGAGCTGGGGTGCTTAGCCTTGGCAGGCATCAGGTTGAACTGTGGAGCTTTGCAAAATAGAAAGGCCTCACCTTGATGGTCCATCAGATTCCCTGAGATGGGGTCCTAGAGCTGGATTCTGACTCACAGCACAGATGGACGGCTACTCCAGTGAAAGGGGCTGAAAGGGGATAGAGGAAATGTATGAGGAATAGAAAGGAGAGGATTTAGACAAAGGGAGGTCACTAGTGACCTTACTGGCAGGAATTTCAGGGCACTGGTTGAGAAGGCCGCAGAATAAGGCCCTTCCTTTAGCTTTGTGGTTCCTTGTGTCATGTACTGGCTCTGTCTCACCGTCACCTCTTTCCTTTGAGTCTTACAGGTAGTTCAGTGGTCTGACAAATCAACTTGTACTTCTTTACTTTCAGATCAAGTGTTCCCTCCCACATGCAATATAGGGAAGAATTTTCTCTCACTCAATTACCTTGCTGAGTACCTTCAGCCCAAAGCCGCCGAGGGTTGTGTGATGGCCACCCAGCCCCAGGATAAGGAAGTGCACATCATTGAATTAATCACCCCCAACTCTAACCCTTACAGGTGAGTTAGCATGTGTATGTCCTGAATGCAGGTATATGAAATTAAAGGTCTTTCCTCCCTGTGTAAGAGGGCGGAGCCATCTGTGCTTTGGGTGTGGTTCATAGCAGCTTTGAAGAGGGAGGAAGGACAGTGGTGTTTATATTCTGCATTGTCTCTAGATGCCATATATTCCAGATGAGTTCCTGAAGCCTGTTCTGAATTTCTAGGCACAGTCACTCTTCATCCATCATGATCCCCTTTGAGGTTATCTGTGTTGAGAAAATTGTAAAATGTGCCTATCATTTTAGTAACTTTATGTCTTTGATAAAGTTCTGTTCATGGTGTCCTCAGAGCACTTAATGCACTCAGAACTGTTTCCTTTAAAGCTCTGTGTGTGTATGCTGTGGGAGTGGCTGTCATGGTGATCTGCCAAGGACCCGTTAGATACAACTTGCCTTGCTCCTGTGTTCTTTTTTTCCCTCTCTGCCTCCTACCACTGGACCAGAAATTTGACTCTCTCTATTGAGAATAATTAGAGAAATTTTTAAAAGAAAGAAAAAGGAAGCAAAAATAGTTGCTTCTCCTATTCTAGCCTGTATTTCATCTGGACTAGTGACTCAAAAATTTAAATTTACATTGTAGAGGAATTTCAAAGTTGAAATCTAATCAAGTTTTGATTTCAAAAGTGAATGAATTGCAGATCCATTTTGATAATATCCTATTCTGTTACATATGAAGATTATTGCGGAAAAAATAAAAAGAAATGGAATAGAAGCAATCTGGCAAATGTGTTAGACATTAAGGCCAAGGCTTCATTTGAGTATACCATGCACTTTACGCTTTACAAGTGTGTAAAACAAAAATAAAGACTCTCCCTTTAAATTCAGAATGACAGAGATGTTATTATTTTTTTTTTAAAGTTCTCATTTTTACTGAATTTTAGAGGTTTGGGTTGCATTCATTATTCTTCTAGCAATCCCTTGGTTGACCATCTGTTTTACTTTAATAATTATATGTCCAGAAGTTTGGGAAAGGAAATGCATATCTGATTCTTGAACAAGTGTTAGTGGCCTAAGCAAAACTTACATAAGGTAAGAAATTCTCCAGCTTTTTGCCTCTTATTTTATTCTGAAGTTTTCTAATTTTTTTTTTTTATCACCATGCCAGCCACCCCATCCCTGAACTGCCACCCACTTCTGGTTTTGAAGGATTCTGAGCAAATAGCAAGTTGGAAAGTTATATATTGAAGGTGTTGAAGGTTCAGGAAGCAACAGTCTTCTTAATACTAAACCTCTGTGGTCCGTTCAAGTCCATTTCAAACGGTGGCTACATTAAGTAACCGCCTCTTTTCTGCCCCCTAAACAAGAGAAAACTAATTTTCAGCAGGCTTGTGTTCCTATTGTTATATAAAGTCATTTTTGTTATGTGTGCAATAACAATCTGTTTTGCACATGTCATTTGGCTGGGACTGATTCCAACTTTTTAATCAACTGGCCAGACACTAGAAACAGGAAGACTTGGAAGAGAGGAGATAGTTGCAACTTTCTGGCATTTCGGTCCTAACTTTGCCTTTGTTTTCTGTTCACAGTGCTTTCCAGGTGGATATAATAATCGACATACGGCCTTCTCGAGAAGATCCTGAAGTGGTCAAAAATCTCATCCTGATCTTGAAGTGCAAAAAGTCTGTTAACTGGGTGATCAAATCTTTTGATGTGAAGGGAAACCTGAAAGTTATTGTAAGTTGATTGCAGTTTGTCTTGATGAATGGCAGTAATTGAAAGTGTGCTCGTGTGTTATTTTGATAAAGGTTCTGCCTCTTTGGACTCTTCAAATCTCTCAGTTATTTTTGACTTTGCATAATAGGCTGCTTGTTGGCCTCTCTTGACAAGGGTGGTCAGTATGATAGTTCAAATGGGGCCTCTCAGGGTAGGGCAGACCTGGGTTTGAGTCCTGGGTCTTCCACTTATAAATTGATCTTGGAAAAGTCCCTTAGCTTTTCTGATCTTCACTTACCTCATTTGTGAAATTTCTGAAATGTGCTAGTGTGCTTCTCAGTCATAGTATCTGTGTCATGGTCCTGGATATCAGCTTCTACTTTGGGGTTAAGTACTTAGGCAAGATATGGGGAATTAGGCTGACCCCAAGTTGATTCAGATTTTCCGTTGAGTTAATCATGTGGTTTTGGCATGAATTTTTGCTTGGTTCTAGCTCTTGGGGACCTGCAGGTATGCCTCTTCCTTAAGCATTCTACCTCATGAAGGTCATGCACATAGGAGGCCTAGCTGGTTGGTATGAGGAGAAACAGCAGCTAGTATTTTAAAAGTTAAATGTCGAAGTCTGGCAAAATAACTTTTTTTCTTGAGAAAAATATAGAGTAAAAGAGAGAAAAAATCTATTTTTATTTATTTTTTCATCTGGTTTTTATTTTTCTGACAGTTATGTCCATGGTGCTAGGGTTCAAACCCGGGTCCTCATGCCTACCAGGCAAGCTCTCTACTGCTGAGCCACCTCTCCAGCCCCTGCTTAAGTGACTTATCTCAGATATCTTTAGAGAATAACTATTTGGCAGAATATTGAACTAATTTATGTTGAAAATTAAAGAAATATTCCTTTTCCCCATTTTTTTTACTTCTTTAGTATCTCTTTTATAGGCTCAATTTTTTTATACATTGTCTTTTTTAAAAGAGTGGATCATTTTTCTTTCACTGGTAACCTGTGTTGTGTCAGTTGGAGTGGGTTTTATGTTTTCAATATTTTGGGAGAGGGCTGACTGGTTTTGGTGTTAGTCATTCATGGCACCTTCCATGTCTTCAGCTGTGGGCAAAACCAAGGCTTCCCTAGGCAATGTCATGTAAATGCACTCACTAGAGGCCACACTCAAGCCAGGAGCACACTCATCTTGATTTTAAAGTAATTGTTCTTGCTTCCTGTGGGTTTTTAAACTTTTTTCTTAAACCCATCATGTCTAACAGTTGATTTGGAGTCCAGTACAAAGCCTGGCAGTGATTTTCTGAAGTCACAGATACTTTGATTGCCTTCCCTGGCATGGTGTGAGGGGTGTTGGTGACCTGGGGTGTCTATTGCTTTTGCTGCCTGGCACACGGGCCAAATGTTTTTAATTTCAGAATAACAAAAACAGGAAAAGGAATCATGCTTTGAAAGGCAAAAACCATACGGTACATTTTAATTCCCTGCTGGAGTTCTTGTGTAAATATTCTTTCAGTCCTGACCCTTCAATGGCTCTTTCTCTCCCTGAGTCTGTGTGCCTGGTCCCTGGCAGTTCTGGAATTCACTTTGAATGTCCCCATCTCTCATATGAATCAGAAAGTCTAGATTGCTCATCCCAAGCAAGATCTGTTTATATTCCTCTCCTTGGCTGTACTCCTATTGCAGGCCAGTTTTGGACAATACATGACAACATTACTAAACAATTAGGTAATGTTTCATGATGTTCTTTTCTATTCTCCCAGTCGGTTTCATGCTTTGTGATTTCCTAACCCCAAATCATATGTGAATTCTGATGGCTAGGGGGAAAGTGCCTGCTAATACAAAGGTTTAAATTATTGCTTAGAAAGGGAGGCATGGCTCATATAGACACTGCTTCTAGTATTTCCTGTTAAGGCAGCACAGAGTAGTGGAAAGATTCCCAGTTCAGGGCCAGACAGACTAGATTCACATCCCATCTCTAATTGTCTTTTCTCCTAGTAGATGTTGGGCAGTCCACATGAGCACTGAGTCTGTTCACCTGTGAAATGGGTATGATGATAGCACTCACCTTGAAACTTAATGTGTAGCTTAGCTGAGTTTGTTCATTTGTTCACTCATTCATTCAAACAGCAAATATTTGTGAAGGACCTATAGAATATTTCCTCTGAAACACTGGACAGGCTGCCTGCACGTAGTGAGCTCTCAGCTGTATGTGCTATTTAATCTTTAAGTCTCAGGTGCTCCTTCTGTACCAAGGGAATAGCAACTCCTCTCTTTTTATATTTTGGAGGATAATTAGAGAATACACGTAAAGCTCCTAGCTCAGTGTCTGGCATAATAGTAGAGTAAGGGCAGAGTTCGTCTTTCTTCCCTAAGAGTTCTCTTTTAAGAGTGTATGTATAGGAAGGATTAGGGAACTTCTCTAAACAAGGTGAACAAAAAATGACCACTAAAGGAATTGTCAGGAACTTGATGGAGTAAATTTAAAGAAGAGCCACATGGGGGCTGGAGCAGTGGCTCAACAGTTACGGCACTTGCCTGGCATGCACAAGGACACAGGTTTAAACCCCAGAACCACATACACAATGAAGTGTCAGAGCAACAAAGGCCACATGAAGAACTAAATAAAATTAATTTTCTCTCTCTCTCTCACTGTCCCTCTTTATTTTTATTTTTTAAAGAGAGAGGGACAGTGAGAGAAAAAGAAAGAAAGAATCAGTTTTATTTAGTTTTTTAAATTTGGCTTTCATTGCTCAGGCACTTTGTTGTGTATGTGGTGGTGGGGTAGGAACCTGCATCGTTGTGCGTGCAAGGCAAGCGCCAAAACCCCTGAGCCACTGCTCTAGCCCCCTCGCTTTTAAAAATAGAGCCGTATAGTTGGCTTATGCCTATGTTTGTTGGAGGTAGGGGCATAGGACAGATGTACCCTCCCAATGGCAAAGTGGTCCAAAGAGATGCAGAGAGCTATGCTGAGTAAGAATTGGAACACTGGAAGTGTCCTTTGTCATGTCCAGGTCCAGCTCTTGCTGTTTCCTCAGGTCCCTTGTGTATAATGTGCAATCATTCTATTCGGTCGGGAAGAACTCCCAGGGCGTAAGCATAGATGGAGGCATCTTATGAGAAATTTCCTCTTACACTTTTCATGTGGCCTCAGGGCTTTCAGGTTGGTGATGGTCAACTTATTCTTAGAAAAGATTTTTAAAACCTCCATGAGAATATGCACTGCACCTTCTAGCCCACCCTTCCTCAAAGCCCCACTCCTTACACTATCAGTTCTGATGTGAATGTGGGGCGGGGGGCAGGGCCAAGGCACTTAGACTCCACTTAGCTCATCACCTTTTATGAAGATGTGGTTGGGAAAGATGATGGTGGTGTTTGGAGACCCTCTTAAACACTCCTACTGGGAGTAGCTCCACTAAGGTTGGAAAAAGCCTGGGGATTCCCAGGAATACAGGACGAGGAATTTGCTCAGTGCTGACAATCAGCTTGCCTGCCATTGTCCCAAGCCTTGCTGTATGTTGATAGACTATAGCCTTTTAAGTTCTGAGCCATAATTGATATGAGGTATACTGACACTTTCCAGATTTAACTTGGAAAGGTGTAAACAGATTATTCTGTACTGGTGCAAAAGGACAGGTGGCAGCTATGATGAGAGTATTTGGGAAATACAATATTTCCTCAGCTGTCCAGCAACATGAAAGACTAGGGCAAATGAGGCCAAGCAGTATTGTTTAGGCCAAGGTTGTGATTCCCGCCAATCAAAACAACCTGCCACTTTGAAAGGCTGGAAGGATCTGAGTCTAAGAAACTTCTGTTAACTAATTGAGTAAAAAGTTCTAAGAAAAAAATGGGACCCCTCTTTATTTTAATTTAGTCTTTCTTGCTTGCTTGTTTGCTTTTTTAAAATCTTTCTTCCCTTTTCCTCTTCTTTTCTTTTTCCCTTCCTCCTTTCTTCCAACTCTTCCTTTCGCTCTGCCTTTCTTTTTAACCTTGTGTTCCCTTAAGGAGTTTTCTCTTAATTAGAGTAAGAGCTAAACTATTCTAAATCTGTGAAACTGAGTTTACAAATGGGGGCTGCAGAACTCCGTTAGGACTCCACCTGGTTCCCCTGTGTGCAGTGGTGGTGACTGGTTAGTCTGGCAGTTTTCCCATGGATAAGCGCTTTGGGTAATAGAAAAATATACTGGGTGAGATCCTTTAAGCTTTAATTAAAATCTATGTCTGTTCAGCCAATCTCCCACAGCCAAAGAGGCCAAGAGAACTTAGAGCCTGTGAATCTTTTATGGTTTTACAGTGGGAAAGGATTAATATTTAGTCATGTTCAGGGCAAACAGAATGGGAAGCAAATGAGGAATTTTGGAAAAATGCTGCATGTATGCAGGAGAAAATCATTGGGCATGGAAATTAAAGTGATTTTTATTCAGCATGAAAATGGCATAATCTGCAGACTGGAAGGACTTTGCAGCCTGGTTGGAGCAATTGCTGAAAATGTGCCTTCCCACTGGGGTCCCTCTGTAGCGCTTAGCTTCCTTCCCTCTGACAAGGTCACTGCAACAAGAGTCAGGTGACATTGACATTTATCTTCCACGACCTGATTACTCAGAGTCCATTTATATCTATCGTTTTAGTTTTATAACTGATTGCCCATTGAAGGCTAATTTTATGACCTCCTTGTATTACCGTATAAAATACTGATACTTAGAGGGGCAATGACCTTGATTAGTATTTTAGAGTATAAGAGAATTGGCAAATGTGTACAATTACAGAATTGCTAAATTAATCCTAAAATATAGATTAACTATGAACTTGATTGTTTTACCATGTAGAATTTAATAGTTCATAAAGTTGGAATTGTCTCCACACTGAGTCAGTAGATGGTGTCATCTTTCATTTAAATATGGGGATACAAGAAGTAGAAGCACAGGCATTTGTGAGAAACATAATGTACAAGTATAATTTATACATAATTTTAAATAAAAAGAAGAGGGAGTTTGGTATAAATGTGTGGCATTGTGTTTTAGTAACGTAAACACTGGAACCAGGCATGGTAGCACACATCTATAATCCCAGTGTCATAGGAGCTGAATTAGAAGAATTGCAAGCTTGAGGCCAGCCTCAGCAATTTAGGGGGGCCCTGTCTCAAAATAAAAAGTAAGAACGACTGCGATGTAGCCCAGTGGTTAAGTGATCCTGGGTTCAATCCCTAGAAGTCTCCCCAAATTAATGTAAACATTAGGTTGGGGATGTAGCTCATGCCTGGCATGCTCAAGTTCCTGGGTTCCATTCCCAGCACCATTAGTAGTAGTAGTAGTAGTAGTAGTAGTAGTAGTAGTAGTAGTAGTAGTAATAATGATAACAACAATAACATAAACATTAAATTAGTTGTATGATAACAGATTAGCTATACTCAGTATGTAATATTTAGCTGTTTTTGGATCGATTTTATCAATACAAGCAATCCAAAGTGGCATGATCAAGTAGTAGTATGAATAGATATCTCTTAATCTGCTATTAAAGGTTATATCAGTGTTCTTAGCCCAAGGAAAATAGGGATCAAAAGAATAAATAATTCCTCATACATAACCTAGAATGTATTTGCTTCAAATATTGTTATAATTTAAAGCACTATTTAATTTTCAACTCATGAGTGAAAATTCGCTGTTATTTTTAGGCTCCCAACAGTATTGGCTTTGGAAAAGAAAGTGAAAGATCTATGACAATGACCAAATCAATAAGAGATGACATTCCTTCTACCCAGGAGAATCTGTTCAAGTGGGCTTTGGACAATGGCTATAGTCCAGTAACATCATACACAGTGGCTCCTGTGGCTAATAGATTTCATCTTAGGCTTGAAAACAATGGTAAGTATGATTGCATTTGTTGTTGTATTGAAAAGATCCTCTAAATGGAGCTTTCCAGAGAGGAACTCTCACTTCAGCTTGAATGGTGCTGTTTTTCTTCTGTACATATTAACAGTTCCTTATGAGGCTTAAAATTATCTAGAATTGCAATAAATTGGTGAAGCTACAATACAGATTTTCTTAACAGAGTTGACTGCATGTTGGAGAATTTTGTTAGGAATAAATCAAAGCCTGTGTTCACCTCTTAGGGGCACCCAAGGCTGAGAATTCAGAGGGGTTAGTACTGCAGACAAGTCTGTGGCCTGTGGTCTTGGCTGTATCTCATAGGAGAAAGGTCATGAGGGCTCACACTTGGGCTTTCTTATCCAGGAGGAGTGCCAGAATTGCCACCCCAGTTGATGGAACAGAGAGAAAAGGCTCAATGAGTTTTGAAGAATTTCTTGAGGCTTGTCATTACCATGATTTGAACTCTGATTTTTCTGATCCCCAGATCTGTTTCTCACATTGTGGTGCCACTACTGAGTACAGTGCCAGTAGAATACAGGTTATGAATGTGGATCACGTCCCAGCTCTACCATGTTCAGAGAGAAATTGCTTCCCCTCTGAGCCTCAGATTCTTTTATAGTAATCAAGGGGAAATAAGAGCACCTACCTCACAGGATTGTTATGGAGATTTTTAAAAATTACTGCCCAAGTTAAAAATCCTCCAAAGCTGTGACTGCTGTTGGACCCTTTTAGATATAGCATCCTTTTGAAAAGGACCGTATTAAAGGAAGGTTGATGCCCACCAGTCGTCATCTCCTTCAACTTCCACTAGCATGGATTTAACCTCATTTGTACACTGGTTGGCCTTAGATTGTAGACATAGAGAATACTGGGGAAATTATTATTTTCTTTTAAATTGTTGACAATATGACAGAATACCAAATGTTACTTTTATGGAAATATCTCTTCCTTTGAAGGAATTAAGTTTACCTAACAAGCTCTTTCTTCCCCCTGTAGGGCTTAGGTTTAAAAACAAACAAATAAAAACAAAAAAACAGAGTACCCAGACACCTTCTAGAGTTTAGCAAAATAATTTTAAAATACCATTATTAGGGGTGGGAGTGAAGCTCAGTGGTAGAGTGCTTGCCTAGTGTGCTTAAGGCCCTAGGTTCAATCCCTAACACTGCTAAAGTAACTAAAAATAAAAATATCAGTATTGTTTCAAGACCTCTTTTGAGAAATATTTCAAAAGATTTATAGATCCAGGGAAAGTATTTTAACGACATTTGTGTGGACTATATTGCCCCGTATAACTTACACTAGTCAGACTTCTATTGCATGTAGGGATACCACAATGGTTCTCAATCTTGGCTACACATTGCAATTGCATAGGGAGCTTAAAACGTACTAATGTATGGAACAAACCTAGGTACCTTCAACAGTTGAATGGATAAAGAAAATGTGATACACACACACACACACACACACACACACACACACACACACACACACATACACAGTGGAGTATTACTCAGCCATAAAGATGAATGACTTTATGGCATTTGCCAGGAAATGGATGGATCTGGAGACTATTGTGCTAAGTAAAAATAAGCCAGTCCCCAAAAGTCAAAGATTGAATATTTTCTCTGATACGTTGAAGCTAATCCAAAATAAGAGGGGAGGGGATTAAAAAAAATAGAAGAAAGATCAGTGAAGTAGGCAAAGGAGAATGAAGGGAAGGGAGAAGGATATGGTAAGGAAAGAAGGTAGAATGAATCTGATCTAACTTTCCTATCCACATGTTTGAATATACCACAGTGAATCTCACCATCATGTATATCCACAAGACACTAATTTAAAAAACTATAAGTAAATAGCAAAAAGACCAGTAGAGTAGAGGGAGGGGAACAGGAAGAGGGAGGAGGAGAAGGAAAAGGAAAGTACTGGGGAGTGAATTAGAACAAATTATACTCCAGGTGTTTATAATTGTTTCAAAATGAATCTTAATATTATGTTTAACTAAAAACTAATAAAAAGCATATAATTGTGTCCCACCCAGAGAGTCCTGAATTTTAATTGGCTTGGGATGCAACCTGGGTGGTGGGGATTTTTTTTTTCAAAGCTCCAAAAGTGATTTTAGTATGCAACCAAAGTTGAGGGCCATGAATTTGATCCAACCCCTTGATTTTAAAACTTGGGAAACAGACACAGAGAAGCAAGCCACTTGTACAAAGCTTCTCAGCTAATTAGATGCCAAGGCTAGAATTCAGACTTAGAGACTCCCAATCACTTTTATGCATTGCTCATCAAGCATACATTTACACCTGCCCAATCTGTGCATGTAATGATGATGGTTGTGGCCTGACATCACACACTAATGATGTTTTGCCTTCTTCTGTCACCACAGAGGAGATGAGAGATGAGGAAGTCCATACCATTCCTCCTGAGTTGCAGCTTCTGCTGAACCCTGGCTCCCTGCCTGCCCCAGAAAACCCACCCTTCCTGGGAGTGGGAGGCCGAAATGGAGGTCTCCCCTTCCCTTTCCCCGATATCTCCAGGAGAGGCCAGAAGAAAGGGGGAGAAGATAGGATCCCCCAGCCAAAGGATTCTGTCATCCCCAGCATACAAGTGTTTCCTGGTCCCAGAGAGCCTGAAGAAGTACAGGGGAGAATGGACGTTGCCCTGTCAGTCAAATGTGACAATGAAAAAATGATCGTGGCTGTAGAAAAAGATTCTTTCCAGGTCAGTACAGTGTTTTGTTTTTTATTGTTTTGTTGTTTTTGTTTTTTTAAAGAGAGAGGGAGAGAAGGAGAGAGAAAGAGAGAATCAATTTAATTTATTTTTTGATTTGGTCTTTGTTTCTCTGACAGTTGTGTATGTGGTAGTAGGATTTGAACCTGGGTCCTGGTGCATGCCTCCGCTCCAGCCCCAGTACAGTCTCTTAAAGGAGAGGCCACTTCCTTGTCCCAGTCTGTGTTTATTATTTCCCTCTAGCCTTCTCACTTTTGCATTCTGGAGAGTTGATGCTGTTTTCTCAGTTGGATGGACCCACTTCCCCTTGGCTGTGATTCTCACCTGGTTCCTGTTGTTCTCAGTGAGGGGTGAGGTGGGGGTGGAGTTCCAGGCCCTTGTGTGTCAATATTTTGCTATTGAATTTCCAAGGCCAACAAACACAGTCCTTGGGCTGTTGAAAGGTGGTCAGCTGGGAAGAGGTAACTGGGAGAGAGGTGTGACTGGAGCCTCCAGCCACGTTTACTTGGAAGACAGGCAGCATGTGTTGACTGGGTACAGCAGAACTGCCTGTGAATCCCCCATTTATGCATTTGATGGTGGTTGTTTCAGGCCAACAGCTACTCAGGGCTGGAGCTCACACTGCTTGACCCTTCCTGCAAGTCCAAGATGAATGGCACCCACTTCATTTTGGAGTCTCCCCTGAATGGCTGCGGCACTTGGCACAGGCGGTCAGCCCCTGATGGTGTGGTTTACTATAACTCTGTGAGTGATCTCTGGAACAAAGCTTTGCCCTTTGTGAAACGATTGTCGTTGGACTTTAAAATTCATCTTTACATTTCTATCAAAATGAGGAGAGGCCTGAGTAAAGTCAGGTATCTGTTCTCAACGAAGTGGGATGCACTTGACCCTGAACTCTTGTCTTATTTGCTTTATTGGTGAGTCTTTGGGAGTTGGAAGATCCTGTTTCCTCAACAGGAGTTGTGATGCTCTCACCTGCTGCTTCCTTCCATCTCCTGATGGCAAAAGGTTCGCTGGCAAGCTATTGTGACTTCTCTCAATGGCCGTGCTGCAGGGCTTCAGGCTATGTATGAACATCTCTAACCAGGTGCATGGTCTCCCTGGCCTCATTTGAGTCCTGTCCACAAGTGGGAGGACTTCACTTTTCCTCATAAATAAAGTCCAAAGAGAATTAAACATCTGAAAAGGAGCTCTAAGAAATTATTAAGTCTTCCTCTCTCTACCTCTAAAAAAGACCCTAAACTGAAGAAAATCTCTTTTGAAATTATCTGGAGGAGGATTCCATAGATATCCCCCAGTGAAACATTGTAATAGCTAAACTTCACATGCCAGAAATCTTTCTTGTGACTATCTAAATCTTTTCTCTTCAGATTAAACCTATTCTCTTAGAGAATAGGCAGTATTAAAAGAATTTGAAACACTAAATCCCAAAAGAACTTCAAAGTGCTGATTTTGGAGTTTGGGTTATACTTTTCATGTTGAAAGAGAGGCTCAGAGGTCCCCAGGCCTACCTCTGCCATCATGTGTATCTGTGTGCTCCTAGTACCTTCTTCAGCCTTGACATGGCATGGGGTTGCTGTAACTGCTGGGGCTTGCCACTGCCCATCAACATATAAACTTGACCCAACCCAGGGGAGGGTGGAGATCACATGCTGTGGTCAGTGTGGTTCACATGGAGAGTGGCTCTCCTGTGGGGCCAAATTGATTGTTCCTTAGAGAACCTCAGGATCTTGCAGCTGGAATGAATCCTCAGATGATCTCATTCCATTTCCTATTTCACAGGTGAGGAAATCGAACTCCTTGGAGTTAAAAGACTTGTTTAGGTTCAAGGGACTAGTGTATGGCAGAGCCAGAACTGAATTCTCTTGTCTACTAATCTTTCCTTTATACCATGCCGGCCCAGCTAATCTCCTTTTGTAACAAATAACCAATCTATTAACCACTGATCTTCCTGCTAATTACAACGCTAGTTTTTTTTTGCAATTATCCAGTTTCTTCTGAAATGCTGAATGCCATATATTACTGCTAGACTTGACTTTGGCATTTTAAAACTGGTTTAGAAGTTAACACCTTTGAGAGAATGTGATAATCTGCCTATTAAGAAAAAAAGGTATCTTTTCCTTCAAGAAAAAAAGCATATCATGGCCCCTTAAAGTAACTTCTTTCTCATTATTTTTATTGTCTTTATTTTGATGTCCTGGGTAAGCAATGTCCTGAGTATTTACTTCAATTGCATCAATATTTTCCTCTGAGTACCTGGTAAAAGGAGAGAGGCCATTTTCCCTTATTCTCTTCCCTTCAGAGAGTATTTAACTGTTCCAGTGTAACTATGGTAATGTTACTATATGTTTTTGTTTTGTGTCCAAGCTTATAAAGCAGAAATAAATTAGGATTTTATTTGTGGGACCATGGTCCTTGGATGAACTTTTTTAACTTATTAAGAACTAACCTAGAAACAATAATTTCAACCAGTGTTGATAGATTGTCCTGGAATAGAACATGTTCTTTTCTCTATTCATCCACCATACAGAAAGATATGGGGGAGAAATAAGCAAAAGAGCAGCATAAAATATGTAAACATTAGGTCATTTGTTTCTAACTCAACCCAAGCTTTCTACAAAGTTTGAAGGGTAGAAATAATTAAAGCTCCTTGTAATAGCCAAATTTTAGCATTTCTTAAGAATTTAGTACAAAGACCCTTAAGGAGAGGCTCCCCTCACAATAAAGCAAGCCTGTTGATAGCCCATTCAACTCCATTTCAGTGTCCAGTGTTTTCCCACTGGTTGAAGTAATTGCTAATTATTCAGTGTAGTTGTAAAATGAATCTGTAGTTTTCACAAGAGAAAATACAAGTTTTAATTCAGATCTTAACTTGAACCTGCATGGGGTTTCTCCTTATTTTTTATTAAAGATGAAATCCTAAAAAGCTGGGAGGTTTTTGTTTTTATATTAGCTAGGTTTTCAATTGGCATCTGAATTGCCACATGGATTTTGATGTTTTTATAACAACCCTGTGCTCTCTTTGCCTTTTAGATTATAATACAGGTCCCATACCCTGGGGATAGTAGTGGATGGCCAGATGGTTATGAAGATTTGGAATCAGGTGATAATGGATTCCCAGGTGAAACGGATGAAGGAGATGCTTCTGTCTTGAGCCGACCTGAAATCTTGGTGGTATGTGCTGGTTTTAGTATATTGTTTGGAGAGAATGTTGTTCATTTGGTTGGTTTTCTTTGGGGACTGTCAGACAGGTAGCTTGTATGTCACGTTCATAGAGCTAGGAGAATTCATCCTTCATGTGATTGTGAATTATGCTTATCTCTTTGGGTGTTTTTTGTTTGTTTTTCCAGTTTAACTGCAGCCTACCACAGCTAGGAAATCCCAGTAGCTTCCAGGACCAGCCCAATGGAAACATCACTTTCAACATGGAACTGTACAACACTGACCTGTTTTTGGTGCCCTCCCAGGGGGTCTTCTCTGTGGCCGAGAATGGACACATTTATGTTGAGGTGAGACCTTAACATTATCCTTGAGCTTTCAGCTTAGTGATCAATTGCAGTTCAAGGGACGTTAGCCACCCAGCAGGAAGATCTGCATTGCCTCACAGCCTGTTGCTCTGGGTGAAGGCGTGGCTGAGCAATCACGTCCAGGGTGTTTTCTGAACAAATGGAGAAATTTCATTATCCTAAAGGACACAGTGGTGTTTTTTTTAAATGTTTTTGTTAGTGCGTTATAGTTATACAGCATAGTGGGGTTCATTTTGACATAATCGTACATGTATGGAAGGAGTGAGAATTTTGTAGATGAAGGTTTTAAAAAATGGGCAGAGAATGAATTCTACTAATAAAACCCTATATTTGGGGGCTGGAGCAGTGGCTCAGCGGTTACGGCACTTTCCTGGCATGTGCGAGTACACGGGTTCAAACCCCAGCACCCATATACACAACTAAGTGTCAGAGCAACGAAGGCCACGTGAAAAACTCAATAAAAATTGTCTCTCTCTGTCTCTCACTGTCCTCCTTTCAAAACAACAACAACAAAAAACAACCTTTATTTGCCTTAATCTAAGCATTTTTTGAGCAATAGTTCAGTAGTTTCAATGTCAGAATTAACCATGATTTTTTTTTTTTTTTTAGCCCATGGATTTAACACAGGGATGCTTAACCACTGAGCTGCATCCCTAGTTCCATTTTATTTTATTTTTTGAGACACAGACTTTTTAAGTTGCTTAGGGCCTCACTAAATTGCTGACGCTGGTTTTGAACTTGCAATCCTGCCTCAGCCTCCCGAGCCACTGGGATTACAGGCATGCACCACTGCACCCGACCTTAACCGTGGAATAATGGAATACTTCAAATGACCTCATGTATTATCTTTTAAATTATACTCACTTTTTTTTTTTGAGGTGCTGGGGATCAAACCCAGAGCCTCACACATGCCAGGCGAGTATTTTATCACCAAGCCAATCCCCAGCCCCTTGGCACTCACTTTTAAGTGAAATGCTGTGTGCTACCATATCTCGTAAAAGTTTTTTTTTTTTTTTATTCTTTTAAGACTGGGGATGTCTCAGTGTTAGAGTGTTAGAGCTCTTGCCCTAGCATATGTTAGGTCCTGGGTTCAATACCTGCACCAACAAGAAAAAAAGAAAGGAAGAAATGAAGGAAGAAAGAAAAGATAATTTTTTCTAAGTCATTATCTAAATATCTATAGAAATTTATTAAAACTTTACTATATAGAATAATAATAACCATGTATAGCATAAATCTGGAACTTCAAAAAACTATTACATAGCTAATAATAACTAATAATGAAAAAGTCACAGCTAAAATTTATTGCTGATTTGTGATGTGCCATATACAGTCGTGAGTATTTTAGTAATTAACTCTTGAGAGCAATCTTGTGAGAATGAATTAATAATAGCTCCAACTTATGGATGAAAAAACTGAGGCACAAACTTGTCCAAGGTCACACAGCTAGTAGAGTTCAGATTCAGAGTTCTCTGTCAGGCCATGTGGCTCCAATATCTACACAGCTGTCCACCGGACACTATTGTCATTTTTCCTCAAAGTGCCATTTGAAAGTCAAGAAACTATAACATCTCATCAAATATCCGTGTTCACATATTGTATTCTAAAGACAAATCTCCTTGTGGCACCAGGGTGTCTACTGTTCCTTGTACCCTGGGCACAGCCTGTGCTGTTTCAAGGAGGCATGTTGTCTCCTGGTCTTACAGGGCACTCTTCACCTGACCAGCTGCTTTGGTGCTAAGCTTCAGGCTGCTGTTCTGCTTCACTGTGGGAGGAACGGGAAGCTTAAGGAGTGGAAATGGGATACTTTCATATGCTGAAAGTGACTTCAGTGCACATATTTCTGTTTTGGAAAGACCAACAGCTCCCACATCTGCACTGGCTCTGGGACGGAGCCCACTGGCTCTAGATGTTTTCCTTGATTGTATGAATTCTGCCTTTCCTCTTTTAATTCCCTGTTCTGAAAGTGCTTCTCTTTCTTGGGTGCACATCTTTCTCCACTGGGGAAAATTCACTGCTTTTTATATACTGTACCTAATCATAGATTTTCCCTAATCCAAGATTGCTGTCATCCTCTGGCTGCACAATCCACATATGCAATTGGTCAATGACTCCCTGATGTGCTGTGGATTTTAGGGGCGCTGCTTGACTGCAGTTTGTTCTTTTCCAAATGTGTGCCTGGCTTTGCTAACTTAAGGCTTTGCTGGTTTATGCTAATCAGTGGCTAATCGTCCCTGTTTATCTTACTCTGGATATTTTGGGTTTTTTCCACCATCTCTGTAGTGCTGGCCTACTTGAAATATATTCTTTGATAAGGTTTTTGGGTTTTTTTGTTGTTGTTGTTCATTCTTGTTTTTCGATTCATATCTCTTCAAATATCATCTATATATTTTATACTTATGTGGGTCACATCTTCTTGCTACCATTTTAAATATCAAGCACATTGAGAATTTGGGGTGGGGGAAATGTTATAAATATATTTATCTTAATTGATTTAAACTACTTAAAATAGGAGAGAGAATCATTAATGTTTAGCTAAATTAGGATAACACCCAGCCATGCCTGTCTTTGTTTCCTAGTTTGGACTCAACTGCTGGTAGCAAAATTTTTACTTAGGTTAAGTTAAGACAATCTATTGACTTGATCTAAAGAATCATTTCCCAGTTTTTTCCTCTCAGACATCCTTTTTATCCCCTCCTAGAATCCTGTTCCCTCTAAACCACAGTTCTTTCCTTTAACCCAAAACATTATCAGTTTTGCCACCTCTCTTTTGGTGTTCTCTGGGTAATTATTAGTGACATAATGGCGGTTTTTTTCTTTTGGTTCATTTGTCTTGGAGAATTTTTAAAAATACTGTTTACAATACCCAAAATTTAAATCTAGAATTATACTGTTAATGATGGGTGGCATTTATTAACTCCCTGGGAGCTGTATTGTTTGAATGTAACTTTTATTGCATTAATTCTCACAATCACTGTATTTTGTAAGTATTAGTGTTCTGTAGGTGAGGAGACTTGTGTCTCAGAATGTCTAAGGATAGCAGAGCATGTGATTTTCTTGGACTTGTCTTACTCCACAGCCTCTGCTCATTTCCAGTTTATTTTAGTGTAAAAACTTGCTGATAATGTCCCCCCACCTTACAAAAAAAATTGGGGATACCCTAGATGGTCTGCCATTACATACTTTCTTTGAGAATAAGGAAAGATTTGCAGTCCTTTTGTTACTCGTTTTTGCATTGTGAGTTCTGAGTTCATGTTAAAGGGCATTTTTTTTTTTTTTTTTAAGAAAGGGACAATGGAAGGGGAAAGAATCCATTTTTTATTTAGCTTTTCATCTGGTTTTCATTGATCTGATACTTTGTTAAGCACATGATGCTGGGGTTTGAACTTGCATTCTCCCGCCTGCCAGACAAGCCACTGAGCCACTGCTCCAGCCCTAAGGGGCACTTTTTATTAGTGGGATATATATAATTTGCAAGATAGAGTACCTTGCTCCACAGAACATCTTGTTACAAAGTTCATGAAGGTACACTGTCACAGAATGTCACCATGATATCATAATCAGCTTCATTAGCATCCTCCTCCTCATCTTCTTCGCTGTTGAGTGCCTCATGGTTAACCACATAGGGATCTTTTACAATAGTCTGAGGAGCCCCATGCAATTCCAGGGATTTCCCCTGGGTATCTCATAATGGAAAGTTTGTTTGTGTCTCCATGTCTTTTGAAAGAATTCTGGGGGTGAGGACTAACTTTGCTTCTAAAGTGTTTAAGTTTATTTTGATCCTAAGTTTAGTTAAGGAATGAGGCATAGAAGGGGGAAGAACAGTTCATGCCGTGATCCATGTGTCACCAAATGGAGATTTCAGTCTGTTCTGGGGATTTTAGCTGAGTTCAGGATAGTTGAGGTTTGAATTCTGTTTACACTTGGCTAAACACTACTTCCTGTTTCTAAAGAAAAGAACCTTAACAAGATTTGGACATGGCCCATACAAATGTTTTGTAAGAAGGAAGTGTAAATGAGTTGGAACTGTTTCCAGATTAGATTTCCCTTAAAATACCCCTGGGCTTAAATAGTGAAGGGATAGTACTTGGCAAGGCTGGTTTGGTCCTATGAGCAGCTGGGACACTTTGCCAGGTCCATGATGGCCGCCAGATTGCACTGTCCCTAACATCTAGCACCAGAGGCCAGCTCTGCCTGTTCGTCAACTAAGCAGGACCTAAGATGAATCTGTAGCGGTAATGTTTCAAGTTTGCTCTGACTTGTTTTGTAGAAACTCAGTCTTCCCTGCTGTTAGGTAGATTCTGCCTTTGTATTCTCCTTTTTGAGTAAATGTTTTAAAACGAGCTTGTTCTATATGCAATACACTATTATTATGGCTTTGCTGTAGGTGTTTTATTTATTTTGGAAAATTCACTTCAGTGCATGGTGTGCTTTTATTTTTATCTCTCAGTGGACCTATGGGAGGTTGAAAAGACTTATTCATCTGCATTTGAAACTTCCAAGCTGGCAACTGAGCTCAACAATTCACTGTCGTCATCCATATCAAATTTAAGTGGAAAAAAACCTTTCTTCAATGAGCGTGTGTTGCTTTTATGTTAGAAAGGCTATAAATATGCTATGAAAATAAGGCAGTGTCTCATCTGAAGGGCTATGTCAGCATGCTGTCCTTGTGCATAAAGTAAGATGTTAACTTGTTTCTGAAATCATTTTTCTGTTCCTTTGTAGGTGTCAGTCACTAAGGCTGACCAAGAACTGGGATTTGCCATCCAAACATGCTTCATCTCTCCATATTCGAACCCTGACAGGATGTCTGATTACACTATCATTGAGAACATTTGTCCAAAAGATGAATCTGTGAAATTCTACAGCCCTAAGAGAGTGCACTTTCCTATCCCACAAGCTGAAATGGATAAGAAGCGATTCAGCTTTGTCTTCAAGCCCATGTTCAACACCTCGCTGCTCTTCCTACAGTGTGAGCTGACACTGTGTACCAAGAAGGAGAAGGACCCCCAGAAATTGCCCAAGGTTAGTGGGCTTTCATCCATTTGGATTGTTACTTTGGCATTTTTAGGTGATGCAGTGACCTACTGGGCAAGCTTAATCCTCAGTTATTGCAGGTTGAGGTTTTGGGTTTTGGAATTGCCCAATTGAAGTAATAAAGTCAGTGTGCGCAGGGAACTGTGAGTTTTATGAAGTTGAAGAGAATAAATCCTGACAGAGTGGTTTTTTTTCTTTCTTTCATGCCATGTGTGCTACTTAGTATTACCTTACGAGTGATAAATCAGGACTATTTTCCACTTGGGGAGAAGTCTGGCTTTATCACTGCTGGTCAGAGAGTGTGCAGTGCCAGAAGTACAGAGGGCTGAAAGGACAAGTTCAGCGTGAGGATTAATTTTTCCAGGTCCCGCTGAGACTTGGATTGCAATTGTTTTTTGACCTTCTCTATGTGAGTTGTAAAGTTGTCTTTTTTCAGAAAGATTTCTAAGGGAAACTAACAAATATTTTCCTCTTTATCAAGTTTCGTATCAGTTCATCATGTTTGCCTGGTGTCACTTCCCATGCTGAACCATTTTGTTGCCATAACAGAAATCAGAACCTTGTGGCCTCACTGGAATGGTGCATGCAGGGGCTGTGCTAGGTTAATGCCGATACCTCATTAGGTCAGCCTTGAGCATGAAAGGTGTCTTCTGTTGTAGTTTTGTTTCTGCATCCTGCTGTGATTATGTATAATTTTCTATGTGCATTTGTTCCATAGACATATCACATAGTGTGAATTAGCTTGTTATCCTTTTCTACTTGCATATCAATTGATATCTCCAAGGCTAAGAATCAGGCTGTTTCATTAATAATGTATGTTTGGAATTCTCTCATTTGACATATAGGCCGTAAGAAGTAGGTACGGAAGTAAGAGGGAAAATTATCATTATCAAATAAATTACCGTGGATCTGAATCCTTTGTACTATTGTTTTTCCCTGGGTACTCATTTCTTTGAGAATTTTGTCTGTATATGAAAAAAGCAAATCTGATGATGATCATTAGGGACACATGTAAGGTGACTTAGACTGTATCATGTCAGTTTCTTTGCTTTTGGAACCATGGCTACCTTAGGCTGGCAGACATTCACCCAGTTGCCCTTAAGGTTAGGGCTCAGTGGATGGTGGTAAAGAACTGTGGGAAACTTGGTGTTTGGTTGAGGTACGAAGTCACTTCCTCTAGGCAGAAGGTTAACTTTTAGGAGTTAGGTATTTAGGAGAGGAGGCTTGCAGTTTCCAGGGATATTTCTTTATTTTTTAATAAGGATTTTTTAAAAGAGAGAGGTAGAGTGAGAGAAAGAGAAAGAGTGAATCAAGTTTATTTAGTTTTTCATGTGGCTTTCATTGCTCCAACACTTTGTTGTGTATGTGGTGGTGGGGTTCAAATCCGTGTCCTCGCACATGCCAGGCAAACACTGTAACCACTGAGCAACTGCTACAGCCCTTCAGGGATATTTCTTGGTGGCTTTAACTGTTACTTCTTCCTGAGTCTGGCCTGGAATATCCCAACTTTGCAGTGTGTTAATCTGTGAAAATTAATCCTAGTGTTTCCTTCTAGAACTTTCCAAGGAGAGTTACGCTTTTTTTTTTTTTTAAGAGAGAGGGAGAGTAAGAAAGAGAGAGAGAGAAAGACAGAATCAACTTTATTCATTTCTTCATGTGGCCTTCGTTGCTCAGATACTTTGTTGTGTATGTGGTGCTGGGGTTTGAACCCAGGTCTTCACACATGCCAGGCAAGCGCTGGAACTGCTGAGCCACAGAGATATACTTTTTAAATAATTGGCGGTCAGGGGTGTCACTTACACTCAACTGTCCTCTCTTAATTAACATAAACAAGGAACCAAAATGATTTTAAAGGAAAAGGTACTGGAGAGTGGTCATATCTTTTTCAGATATCATGAACCCCAGGCATACATCTTATAAGTTTGAGTCCTTAAAATAGATTGTAGTGGCTGATCTCAAGATCTCTCCACCTGGTACCACTCTCTCAAATCTGCATTTTGGAACATTAAAAACAGATGGCCCTGGATTCAATGCTGTGTGCAAAAAAAAAAAAAAAAGAAAGAAAGAAAAGAAAAAGAAGAAAAAGCAGATGACCCTTGGAAAATTTAATTTTGCAGCACCCACAGCAGAATTTTAAAAAAATCAAAGTTAATAACGTTATTTTTTTTTTGGATAACAAAAGTAAAATTTGTCACCTTCATGATGCAATACAAGAAGTTTCCCGCAATCACAAATCACAAACATTTATCACAAATGTTATCACCAACTGTTTATACAAAGCCAGCTCGGTGAAGGGCCAGCATTAGTCACATCGTTCCCCTATTTTTTCAAACTAATTCTAAAACTTTTAGTTGTTTTGCGGGAAGAAGGGATGAGGAGGACAATATTTATAAGCCATCGAGTGATATGCATCTTCTAGGGCAGCTGAAGATATAGTGGGCTTGCCTCAGGATCGCCCTAATTATTTAGGGTTCTTTGAAAAACACACAAATCTCTTGTTTTCCTGTGGTAAACTGCTGTGAGCTGTCTGATAAGGGGCCACAGGACAACTGTGCAAGCTGGGCTGGTGAAGGCATTTTCAAGTGACCCCTGTCTGCTTTGCTCTGCCTCCTGCAGTGTGTGCCTCCTGATGAAGCCTGCACCTCCCTGGATGCCTCCATGATCTGGGCCATGATGCAGAATAAGAAGACGTTCACTAAGCCCTTGGCTGTGGTTCCCCAAATAGAACCGAAAGGTGTGTGTTGGGATGCTCAGTCAGGGATAAGGAGCCTAAGGGATGCTCCTAAAACTATCCAATACTGTGAAGTTCAATTTTATAAGAGATAAATTAAGGGTCTGTTCTTAACATTAGAAAAGGATTCTTTGTCCAAGGATTCTTTTCTTCAGCTAGTCCTGCTGCTATTGTGGTTGAGTTGTGACAAATAGACAAAGTATTTCTTCTTTAAAAAATTAGGTCAAGCTGGACACAGTGGCACATGCCTGTAATCCCAGTGACTTGGGAGGCTGAGGCAGGAAGATCCCAAGTTCAAAGCCAGCACCAGCAATTTGGTGAGGCTCTAAGCAATTTAGCAAGACCCTGTCTCAAGATAAAATATAAAAAGGGCTGGGGATGTGGCTCAGTGTTTAAGTGCCCCTGAGTTCAATCCCTGGTATAAAAAATTATATAAGAGCCAATGTTATATCATTCTTCCTGTCATTCCAGTGTGTTTTTGTGGGAATGCAACAAAGGCTTAGAGTTGCCTTTGATGTTCTGGGACTTGAACACAATCCACAGTCCCTCTCTCCATGATCTACGGCTAATGGTTTTGTTGGCTACAAGCTAATACCTAATATAATGCTTTGTCAAAATGGCAGATGTTACCCTTTGAGAGGGTGTTATGTCTGTGAACCTTATCCATGTTGGGTGTCGAGAACGACCACTCAAATGCATTTTATGATTCAGTTTTCAGAATTTTATGCAATCATAAGTGTTGCCCAAACCCAAGGGACCTACTTCCTACACACGTGGGAACATTGAGCAAGCTGCATCTTCTAGGAGAAAAGGAAGGTTGTGCCCTGAGGGGTATGTCATCAGTACCGGGGAGGATGGGCAGGGCAGAGCTGGACCTGACATAAGCCAGGCCAGCTGAACCAGCAGAGAAGCAGAGCTGGGCCATAAGAGGATGTCAGGAATGGAGATGAGGCCCTGCAGACTGCGAGGAGAGCCTCTGACAGGGACTGC
This sequence comes from Aplodontia rufa, assembly GCA_004027875.1. Lineage (NCBI taxonomy): Eukaryota > Metazoa > Chordata > Mammalia > Rodentia > Aplodontiidae > Aplodontia > Aplodontia rufa. The sequence goes on along the minus strand of PVKS010000735.1, from coordinate 67,197 downwards.
ATCCCAGCTCCAGAGGACACAAACAAGCAAGGACACTGCAGGCAGCTGTCCACATCTGAGGGGTGGGACCAAATGTCACATTGGATATCTGGAGAATTATAGTTGTCTCTGTGTAGAAGCAATCTGTCACTCTCCAGAAGCATTGCTGTGTAAGGGTGTGAAACTGAGACAAGCCGGAGAATGAAAGTGGACTCCAAACCTCCAGGGTGAGATATTTCAGGGCTGGAGCCACAGGTCACCTCCCACCCCGCTGAAGGGCAGAGAGGAGCTAGACACCAAGCATCATGACAATAGCCGGCCAGCAGCCTGGCTGCAGCTGCTGGGCATTAACAGGAAGACCTGATGGCCGGTGATGGCACCAGATTTAGGGGTTGGAGCCACCCAAAGAGAGCACTTCTGATCTTAGCACTGTTGGACTGGGATTTGGCAGAACTAGGCAGCTGTGGTGGCTCTGGAGCAGGTAGGACCTACCAGAATAGAGGAATGTGGGTGCTGGCCAGTTTCACATTTGGCTGAGTGACCTTTGTGTGGTTAGCTGTGCCATTCCAATTGTCATATCTGTCTGTGCCAGTCACCCCCTTCCTGGGGACATGCCCATGTCAAAAAGGAAGGACAGTACAGCGGGAGAGAGCTGGCTGAGAGCCAGGAGTTTGGGCCACTGCTCTTGGCTTTCCCGCACCAACTGGCCGGGAACCCTGGAGAACTCTCCTCACCTCTTTAGGTTTCATTTTCTCCATCTGGAGAAGAGGGATTTGGATCAGGTGGCTTCCAGAGTCCTTTCAGCTGTAACACTCAAGCATGCTGTTGGAAGGAGCAAAATAATTTTTAATTCATTTCCCAGCCGTCCCAAAGTTGGTATGAAATGTACCTGTTAGATATTTCTTGGTTCCTTCACATTGTTTTTATTGATATTTATTTTACTTTTATTGGTTGATTTTCCACTATTTGAATGTTACAACAGATATCTCTCTTTAAATGGGTTATCCAAATTCTAGTTCTTTTTTATTGGGTTCAGAGGAAAGAAGTAAGAATAGATTAATTATGTTGCAAAGAAATAACATTGGGCAATAGCCGGCTCTATTTTGAACCATGAAAGTGGTTTAACAATAGCAGTCGCTACCTCGCACTCCATCTGTTATTCCTACCTATTTTGAGAGAGGTAATTCTGTGGGTAATTGAAGGCAGCAGCTTGCTTTTTCCCATGCCAGACAATAATTACACATTAATATTGTAGCAGTATAACTTCCAGCAATTCATTCATTCATTTTTTTTAAGTCTGGTGGTATTTTTCTAAGTAATTTTTCTTGTAAATTACATAATTACTTTTATTTAAACTTAGTGTAATTATACTGAGTTCAGTGTATGTTTTTTTTTTTTTACATAAAAGTTCAAGAGGCAAGTTTCACCAGATATCAAAGCAATTTCATGAGATTTGCTAATTGAGACTAGATTTTAGTGGAGAAGCATGTGGGTGAGGAAATTTTATTGCTTAGATTTGTTAAACAAATTCAGGAGGTTAAATGGTAGGCCAGCTTCCCAGGGGCTATATGCAAATGCACTTTCTAACTGCTCTGAATGGGTAGGTTTTCTGACAATTTTTAGCTCTAGAACAATTCCTTGCACCTCCTATTTTTTCTTTGACTCTAAAATCATTTCACCTATTGCACACCTTTGGACTCAGCAAATTCTCTTCTGCTTCTCAGTGAATTGGAATAGTCATTTGAAAGGGAGTGTGACCATTTGCCCAATTCCATAGGTTCATTTGAAATAATAACAGCATCATGAATGTTCTTCCTGGGGGTAGGCAGATCACTTGCTGGGATTAACTTTTTGGGTAAAAATTTCCCAGCTAGGGGCTGGAGCGGTGGCTCAGTGGTTTCGGCGCTTGCCTGGCAAGCATGAGGACCTGGGTTCAAACCCCAGCACCATGTACACAACTGAGTGTTGGAGCAACTAAGGCCATGTGAAAAAACTAAATAAAGTTGTTTCTTTCTTTCTCTGTCTCTCTCACTGTCCCTCTCTCTTTAAAAAAAAAAAAAAAAAAATTCCCAGCTAAAGGAGAATTCCAGCTTCCTGGCATTTGGTTCATCTTATTTTCTGATAATTGAGTTTTTAGGGGTAGCAGATAAAAGTAGAGCTCCAGGCAGAGAGAGTGGTGACCGCCATTGCCAATAGCATGGGTGTCCCTCAGGTGGTATTTCTTCCTCCCGTGGACAGGGAGAGCACGCCATCAAGATTTCCTAAATAATTCTGGGTTCCTCTACCAGCCACTGATTCTGGGAAAGCTCCTTGAGCACATCATTGCCACCTTTGGTCTTTGAGTCCTTTGGGAACTCAAAGTTTTATACTTAAACTTTCAGCAAGAGATAATGGTGGTGATTATCCAACATTTATTGAGCATTTATATCTGTAGAGTTCTTTGTCAATTGACTTCTGTAGATTATGTTTAATATGCATATATAGAGAGATTAAATAACTCACCCAAGATCCTACAACCTATGAACAGTAGATCTGGAATTCAAATCCACTCTTTGATTCTACTTAAACCCTGTGCCTTATCTCAAATGGAGGGTGGTTTTAATGTTTAATTAAAATTACCAATAATATAAGCCTCTATCCTCTTTCCTTCTGACTTTCTCCTCTTTATTCTATATCATATAGGTATTTATAGTACCACCTAAATATTCTAAAGAATACGAACTGAAAAGAAGATCAAGAATATTAGGAGAAAAAAAGTCTGTTCCTCTAAAGGGTTAAGGAAATGTGTGAACTGTTTAAAAGTATTAAAGTTCAGGAGTAGTTCTTACTTTGAATTATAAGAGAGAAAGGGAGAGAGAACACGAATAGTTTATGCATATTATGGTTTACGGCAGAACAATTAAAATAGTTGAGGTAGTGCCATCCTACCATATTTTTGGAAATATTTGGATGGATAAGTATGTTAGTGCTATTTGCTTCTGAGGCTGTGACCATTCTTTACAGCATTCAAGAACAGTTGGGCTTATACAATAAAAATGGTTCCACCTTGCTGGTGATGATTTAAAAAAAATGTGACAGGGAGGATAATCATTTTTCTGAAACAGAGTATACAGAAAGAGAGAGAGAAAGAGAAGTATGAACACAAGAGTAATAAATATCTTTCCCAAATTTGTCATGATTTATATGCAATACTTAATTCTCAGCAAGTCAAGTGTTTAAAATACAGATTTTTTTCATATTTCCACCATACAGCTTCAAAAAAATAAAAGCACCTGCATATCATGGACACTTAGTTAATGTTAGTTTCCTCTCCCCTTCTCAGCCAAAGTTGGGTGGTTTTGTGGTGCTGTTTTTTTGTTTTTTTGTTTTTTTGTTTTTTTTTTTGCTGATGGCAGGCTGTGTGTTGTGGAAGGAAAAGTTGTGAATGTCAAATGGAAGTTAATCCACAGGAGGCAGGAGGCATTACTTTTTGGAACACATTTGATTTTTCCAGAACAAAAATACTCTAAAGAACCAGCCAACTTTTGTCCTCAAGCTAAGGTACAGATGAGTGGAAACAGTAGAAAGACGGTAGAAATGCTTCACTGACAGAATGCGGCATTCAGCCTCCATCCAATAAGGGAGGGGTATTATAGAGATTTTTACAATCCCATTTGTTTGAATTTTAAAATCCTTTTATTTTGGAAAATTTCAAATATATATAAATAGAATGAACCCACAATCTGGTTTCAAATACCTGTTCAAGGTGAATCTTGTTTTATCACTTCCTGTTGCCCACTGAATTGTTTGGAAGCAAATCCAGACACTTAATTTCATCCATAAACATTCCAATATGCACCTTTAAAGGTTAAGAATGATCTAGAAGGTTCTGGTGGGAAGCTAATGATTAGATTGTTGAGAGGGGCTGCTCTCTTGAAGACAGTGTGAAGATTGGGTTGTTGGGGAAAGTATCCAGTGATAGGGTATATATGGGATTTATGGCTGTTTCTTCCAAAGAATGAGTCCCTACCACATGCTAGGTATAATAGTTGAGAAATGATCCTTTCATTATTTTATTTATCAGATGCCCCCCCCCCCCATACTGGGGATTGAAACCAGGGGTACTCTATCACTGAGCTGTATCCCTGGGTTTTTTTATTGCTTTGTTTTTTGAGATAGGGTCTTGCTAAATTACCCAGGCTGGGCTTGAATTTATCATTCTCCTGCCTCATCCTCCCAGATCACTGGGGTTTCAGGCATGAGCACGCCCATTATCCCGTCTTTAAGGCCTGTGGCTTGTTTCTCAACTTCCATCCTATCAACATGTCGGGCTGAATGACTCCTCATTGTAGAGGAGCTGCCTGTGCACTGAAGAATGTTTGCCAGCATCCTTGGTCTCTGCCACTAGATGCCAATATCAACCACCTCCCCAGTTGCAACAACCCTATATGTCCTGAGACTTCCAGGTTTTTGAAAATTACCCCTAGGTAAGAATCACTAAAAGTAAGATAAAGATAAGTGAACAGGCTATTGCACTGCATGCTGTCAATTGAAAGAACCCAGAGAAAGGTTCAGAAACAGCAAAGTAAGGTTGGTAAAACCTGTCTTCAATGGGGTCTGCACAAAGCCTCCTGAATCTCCAGATTTCCCCTCCTCATCTGTGTTAATCAGCTTTCTGTCACTGTAGAAAAGTACTTGAGAGAACCAAATTAAGAGAAGATTTATTTTGGCTCATGATTTCGTAGGTTTCAGCTCACGGTAAGCTGACATCATTGTTTCTGGACCTGACGTGAGTCAGATGTCATGATGCAAGGGCACAGTGGAGCAAAGGTGCTTACCTCCTGGTAGCTGGGAAGCAGAGAGCAAGAGAGAGGGACAAGATATAGCCCCCAAGGACCCTCTCCTTTCAACTAAATCCTACCTCCTAAAGTTTCCATCTCTTCCAATATTCCATCCAATTATAAAATTTATATATTTACTTGTATCTTCTTATGGTGCTGGGGATTGAATCCAGGGCCTTGAGCATGCTAGGCAAGCACTACCATTGAGTTATATCCCCAGGCCCATATTCCATTCATTATGAACCCATCAATGGATTTATCTATCCATTGATAAGATCAGAACCCTCATGCTCCAATCACTTCCTGAAAGCTTCACCTCTGCACATTATTGCATTGAGGCCCTGGTATTCAACACAGGAGCCTTTGGGAATATTCCACATCCAAACTATAACACCATCCTTCCCTCACTGCTAAATGTCAATAGATGTGGGTACCAGTTTGACGCCTTGTTTCCCTGTGGGCCTGTGCAGGCCTATAGTGTTTAGGAGAACTGAATTGAAAACTGCAGGCCAAAAGCTGTGGTCAGTTACTCATGCATAACCCCAGAAATATCCCATTTATGAAAACCATGCCTAACAATCTGAGGAGGGAAATTTTGGTTGTAGAGGTAAACCAAAATTTGCTCAGAGTATATGAAAAGATTTAACTCAGAATGTTGATTATAGTTTATTCATTCTGCAAAGAAATCTATTGTTAAAATTCTCTTTACAGCAATATCTAGGATTCCTTTCTTACAATCTTGTCCCTAAACCCAAAGTAAATATCGTTACGTCCCCTCTTTTCCTTTCAGCATGCCAGCTCAATTATAGGGTTCTGGTGGAGATGAAACTATTTTAGTGAGACTCAGGGGTTATGGGGAATTTGGGAACAAAAAAAAGAGGATAAAATCCTTCAACCTCAGCTTTGCAGCCTTCGCTTGTTATTGTTTATGCGTAGTCATGAAGGAATTTCACCCGGGAGAAACGAGCAACAACTGTTCCTATTTAGCTCTCAGAGAAGGCCCTATTTGAGGTGGGGGGAGAGGATTGGATCATAAGTCCATTGAGAATTTTAGAACAGTGCTATCCATCACACAAGACATGCTGTAAAACCTAAGTTCTTACATGTGAGGTCTCCTCGGGGGAGAAGCATTATTTTAAAGTCACTTGGGGATTCCAAGTGACAAAGTTTAACCACAGGCAGTTGATTGGATGGAACTCTTCCCAGAAGTGTGTGTACTTCTTGCATGATACACACTATTGAGACCTTTAAATGCCTTTGGACTTAGTTCAGTGAATCAAACCACCACTTCTTGAAAGTTGGTGAATTTTGTGGTTAAATACCCCACTTCATAGGGTTCTTGGGAGTTTACAGTGAGCTAATATAGGCGAAGGCTTTTTGTCAATTGGAAAATACTATCTAAGTGTACAAATGTAAGGCGTCACCATTGCTATTGCTGCAAATAAGGCTGATGGGACCACACTCCCAGGAGAGTTCATTTTGCAGTTAGTGTAGTGGGTGTGCTCTGTATGCTGAATTAGGTTGTTAGGGCTGGGATGTAGCTTACTTGGCCCACCAAGGCCCTGGGTTCGATCTCCAGTACTGAAAAAAAAAAAAAAAAAAGAATAAAAACACACAATTCTCTTAGTAATTTTATGGAAGTATGACTGCTGCACACGTTCTCATCCTAGGGCTAGCATGGGGCACAGCACCAGTCAGTCGCCATGGCTCTGATTCATCCACTGTCCCTTCCCTTAGAGCCGGACGGTTGAGGAGGCATGTCCATCAGGCCAGCGGAGATGGTTAATCCTGAGAATTTACAATTCTGTCTCCTTTCACCCTGTTAACCTTTGTTTTCATAAGTATCAACTCATATGCTGCTTATTTTGGTCAAATTTTCACAAGGTCTTTTTGCTTGGTTGGGGATTCAAACACAAGATATGTGTTCCTTCTTTTGGGGGTGGAAGTGGAGATGAGAAAGTCACCACATGCCACTTTTTATTTGGTTAGTGCTGGGGATGGAACCCTGGGCCTCGTGCGTGCTGGGCAAGTGTTTGCCTCTGAGCTGTTCAGTAGTGGGCTCACTCAATTATCTAGCCTCCTGATTTGCTCCTCAGTTGCTGAGGCGACAGGCATGCGCCACCACACCCAGTAAACTCTAAAGAAGCGGGGTGGAGTCTGTGTCAGGGCTCAGCACCCTTTTCCTAGAAAGGACCAGAATGACAGTATTTTTAATTTGGGGCACATATAGTCACTGTCTCAACTGCTCAGTTCTACTGCTATAGCATGAAAGAAATCATGGACATTATGTAAATGAGCATGGCTGGGATCACATGGAACTTCCTTTATGGAATAAATTTGAATTTTATATAACTTTCATGTCCTGAAATAGTTTTCTTTTGATTTTTAAGAAACCATTTCAAAATGTAGAATTCATTCTTAATTCACAGTAGAGGGTAGTGAGTACTGTGAGCAAGTGGTTACTTAATCCCTGTCCTTCCCCCCCACCCCCAGTACAGAGTGACACTGGCCAGTCATGTAGCCTGTGAGGCACGAGTCTGGAATTCGAGTTCAACCCCTGCCCTAATGCTTTCCATCTATGACCTTGGGCCAATCACAGGATATCAGAGTCTCGGGCTGCTCATTTGTGAAATTGTGATAAAAATTCTTTTTCTGCCTCCCTCACAGCACTGGGGGACCTCAAATGAGATCTTGGCAGTGCAGCACTTCCGGGACATGAAGCATTGTAGCAATAATGAAGCCCACAAACGTTTTAATGGAACGTTTTAATGGTCCTATCCCTTGTTTCCTCCATCTCCAAAAAGTACGTCAACATTTTAATTGTCTTTTGGGAAGCAGTCCTGAAAGGCCAACAGTGCGCCAGCTGGAGCCCTGAGGACATAGAGATGAGTAAGAATTAGGCCTTGCCTGCAGGGCAGGAAAGCATGGCAGGGACTCCCTCCCCACAGCAAACTGGAATTCCATGTGGCTCAAGTGTAAGAGAAGCAGGATGAAAGGAGCAATGGTGGGAGAGACCAGCCCTGCTGGGGAGCAGGGAGAGCCAGGGAAGGCCTCCCTGCAAAATTTCCAGCCAAGCAGGTCTGGGAGGGGAGGCATTTCAGGGGATGGCTTGCAAAGTGTGATGGCATGGAGCAGCGTGGAGAATTTGGGAAACTTACATAACTGAGTATTAGAATCCCAGCATGGGTGAAGGAAAAGTGTGTTTAATGGTAAAAGTTTGAATTTTTTTCCTGTAAGTAAAGGGGAGTCATTATAAAGAATTTAATCAGGGCAATAACATGATTAGCTCTGGGCTCTGGAAGATTCACTCTGTGAAAGAAGAAGTAGTAAGAAGTAGTAATACTTTTCACTCTGTGAAAGAAGAAGTAGCAATAACATGATTAGCTCTGGGCTCTGGAAGATTCACTCTGTGAAAGAAGAAGTAGTGGTAGACAAGGAGACCTCTGTGGTCATGCAGGTGAATGATGAAGAAGATCTGAACCATAAAATAGGAGCATAATACCCAGCATCTTTGGAGGCTGTGATCCTAGCATCTTTGGAGGCTGAGGCAGGAGGATCACAAGTTTGAGGCCAGCCTCAGCTGTTTAGTGAGACCCTGTCTCACTAATTAGTGAGACCCTGTCTCAAAATAAAATGTGAAGGGCTGGGGTTGTAGCTTAGTGATAGGGTGCTTGCACAAGGCTCAGCCTTCAGTCCCCAGTACCAGAATATACATGCAAAAACAACAGTATTAATGGGAAGAAAATAAAGGTACAAAATATGTAAATTATTAAAAGAATACTTTAAATGTGGAACAATATTGTGAATACTGGAGAAGTATATATTTAAAAGCATTAAATCCTTTTGTAAGTAACCAGACAGGTGAAGACATACGTACTCCTGAATTGTTGGACTTGATTTCCCCAAGTTTAGGTGCTTGCCTTCATATTTTCCTCTAGCTGGAGTGCCTCTAAAAGTGACCTTTAGCAGAGCATAATGCTTAAAATTTTGAGGTTACCCATATAATTGTGATATCTAAAGAGGATCATTGACAGAACTTCCACCACATATTTATTAACTAATAGAAAAGTGTCAGCTTCTGCTGAGATCTTGACAACCCTTTGCTTAAATCCTGGTTTCTTCAGGGAATGCATTTTGACTTGACTTATGCTTTTGTTTCAGAGAAAGTCCCAAGCATAAAGGAACAGAATCCAGTTCCTCCACGTAAGTGTTTATGCAACTATTTCGAAATAAAGCCTCCTGGGCTTTTATAAGAATGAGTAGGTGTGAATGTTTGCCAGATTTTGAATTTTGATAAGGAAACTTCTGCTCTCATCTTCCCTTCCCCTTCCTTCTTCTTTTCATGCTTTCTTTTTTTCCCCCTTTACTCTGCCCTTCTTTCATCCTCTTTCTTTTTTCTTCTCCACCTTTGACGCAGTGACTTTGGTTTAGAGAGATGAGCTAATTATTTGCATGTGTGTATCTGTTGTGCTCTGAAGCATTAACATGCAGCTGCCTGAGTAGGTTTACCTTAAGTCCTGTCACAATATTCACCTGTTGAGAGCAGTGCTAAGGAGACCAGGTGCCACATGTTCAAGATAGTCTCTAGCCCAAGGGGTGTGATGGAGGAGACCAGAGAGGGCATGCAAAAAAAATAATACAGCATAGCACCAGTTTCTACAGAATGATGAGCTGGAAATTAGGCCAGTTTCATCATTTTATATGGAAGAAAACATTAACAAGAAATATTTCAACAAGTTGCCCAGGATCACTGTTAGCACCGAGGCAGCATTCGCCTCAGCTGCCCAGTAGCCCACAGAGAGTTTAAATGATCTGTGTGAAGATCCCCAGGATTAGTCTCCAGGGCTGACCCAGTCTCCTACGGGTGACAGTCAAGAGAGTGCTTTATACAGAGCCGTAAACTCTTCCCCTAGTTGACTATTAACAAAATTATGAAACAATACCATGACTCAGAAAGAGTAACCCGTGCGGACACATTTTCTCATACTTGCTTAGTCTGCTTTTCATAAATGACATCTCCGTCTTTGGAATTTTAAGATGTTTTCATTTAAAACTTGCAATCCTGCTCCATCTTTGCTTCTGTAGTCATAAAAAGGCAAGTTGTTTAGCTGGGTGCAGTGGCACACACCTGTGATCCCAGCGGCTTGGGAGGCTGAGGCAGGAGGATCACAAGTTGAAAGCCAGCCTCAACAACTTAGCAAGACCTTAAGCAACTTAATGAAACTCTGCTTCAAAATACACAGGGCTGGGGATGTGGTTCAATCCCTGGTACAAAAATAAATAAATAAGTAAAAATTAATTATCTTTTAATATCTGTCCTAAGGACTAGATTCAGCTAAATAGGTTGATGGCTTGGTTCACTGTAGCCTCTGTAGAGATCTTCCCAGTTCTTATCCTTGCTAGGGAATCCTCATCTGTCTTACAGACCCATTTTGTATAAAGAAATCATCATTTTTCAGAATTTAAGTGAACACACAAAAGGGCACATGCTAGGAGAGTAGGGCCAGCCTCGGAGCTGGGAGCCTGCTACACCGTTCTGCACCTTGCATGCCCCAGGCCCTGAGTGCGGGATATGCTCAAGGACCACATTTGACTACTACTGAATCTTACACTGAAGTGAGTTGAAAGGCAAAGCAGGTTAATTTATATAGGGATCAGTTACTTCTGATTGGAGTGGAAAGTAGAGTTCGTATTAAGGAGAGATCTTGTACTTTCAATTTATATTTAAAAACCAAGAGACCTTTAAAGTACTTGTCTATCAAGACCCTCGCTCCTTTGGACACTGACTTTAACTTGTAAGTGACTCAAAGGAGATAGTTTTCTTGAGAGAGAGGAAATATCCTATTTCTGTGGTCTGGAATTAATTTCAAATATAAAAATCTTTGCCAAATGGAGGAACAATTGGTTCTATTTATGTTTTGCTGACTGTGAAGCTGACATCACTCCCCAAGAGAAGTATTTATGTTCTCCTTGCAGAAAGATCATGGTTGGAAGTGGGTTAAAGAGTAGGCTGTTTTCAAGCCCATGATGCATAGTTGTTAAGAATTTAATATAAGCTGGGTGAAGTGTTAGATTCCCCAGGCGCGGTTTGCGCTTATTCTGTGCTTCTTCTCATCCTCTCTCTCCCTTTTCTCGTTCATACGTCTAAATGTCCACAGAAATATTATCAAGCATTCTGAGTGTGCATTTTCTGAGCAGTGTTTCTCACTGTTGCGGGTGTTGAGTGAATAAACAGCAATGGATCAATGATTTTGACGATGAAAGCTCACCTTATTTTCCAAAGCATCTCAACCTGTGAATTTTGAAGATACCCTCTATTCAAATAGTATGTTCTCAGGTTGGGACGATGAGACTGCAGACTTAAGGTTTTACAAGATTTACAAATTTAGTTTTTTAAATTAATTTGTTGTTCAAAATAAATTGCAAGCTGAGAATATTTGGAAACTCCGTAATTTCATTTTTTCCTTTCACCAAAAGTTGCAAGGAACAAAATACAGTGTATTTTATTGGAACCCTTATTGCATTCTCAAATTTTATTAGTCAGTGCTCAACCTTTATGATGTTGCTTGTAAAACAAATATAAAGTTGCAATGTATAATGTCGACTAACTTAGAGTATGCATATTGGTTTCCCTCTTTTATAGAAATTTTCCATGGTCTGGACACCCTAACAGTGATGGGCATTGCGTTTGCAGCATTTGTCATTGGCGCACTCTTGACGGGGGCCTTATGGTACATCTATTCCCACACAGGTTAGTGTGACTGTGGCCTCTCCATTGGTGAGCATCCTGTGCCTGCCACACTCAGTGTTTGGTTGGATGAGCAAATGGATGAAATGATGAATGAAGGCTAGAGAAGGTTCATTCCCACTCTTCTCATATTTATGTATTTGACACAGTTTAGATTTTTAAAAAATTATAATCTGCTGCCAGGCATGGTATCCCATGCCTGTTATCTCAGTAACTCGGGAGGCTGAAGCAGGAGGTTCACAAGTTTGAGGCCAGCCTCAGCAACTTAGTGCAGCCCTCAGAACTTAGTGAAACCCTGTCTCAAAATTAAAAAAAATAAAAGGGGGGTTACTGGAATTGTGGCTCAGTAGTAGAGCATCCCTGAATTAAATCCCTAGGACCCTCCCCCCAAAAAAGAAAAATATATATATATATAGAATTTGCTTTAAGCATAGAAAAGGAATACCTAAGCTATCTATGTTAGTTATAATCATGACATTGGTGAAGTTTAGCTTCTAATAAAGTTGTTCTGTCTTTGAAGTTTAAAGGAAGTTAATAGAGACAAACTGGAAATATAAGCAGTTCCTCCAAAGATAAAGACTTCAGAATAGACATATAAATGTGAAGGAGTTAAAAAGGCAGCCAAGAGTTTACTACCACGTCTGCAAGATGTTGACCACTGTCCACCAGAGTCCCTCATTAATGACTTAACCCAGAATCTCTCAATTTTTTTAACCCATGCTGTGTCTTCTTTGATAAACATAAAATTCTCACATCATTCTATAACAAGTTAAGTTTTCAAAATATACTTTCACAAATTGAAAAGAAATAAACATGGTGAGGCAAAGCACTTTGTTTTGAAGCTGTGCTTCCCCAACTCCTCAGATTCTGGTGCCCCCGGTCCAGGGTTGGAACCTTCTGGCCTGCACTGGGACCTGTTCTGATGCAGCTGCGGAAGGCCGGCCAGCAGGGCCTCTGGCTAGCGGGCAGGGAGCCCTGGACCGCCCTCGTGCTCTTTGCTGGTTCCCCTGCAGACCCCAGCCGGAGCCGCATGCGTTTGGGGACGTGTCGGGAGCTGGCTGCTCTCGTTTGCTCCTGGGTGCTGGTCTACACTGCGAACCTGGCAAACTGTGCTAGATAGATCCTTCTGAGGCAAGAGGCAGACTCAGCCTTTATCTAGAAGTTCATTCTCCACTGACCACTGAACGCTCTGATCTCTTTGCCTCACCTCTGGCCATTCAAGCTCAGCTGAAAGGATGACCAATTTAAAGGAGCAAGAAGCACTACTGAAGGACATTTTGGGGCATTAACTTTTTGCTCTCTTGATTGCTAGACAAAAACCTCAAACTGTTGATTTAAAAAAAAAAATGACACAGGGACCCTCTGTTAGTTTCAGGCTCTTTTTCATTAGAATTTTCACTTCAAATACTACAATCCTTAACTAAGGTATTTTGGAAAGGGAAGAATAAACCCTTTTGTGCCTAGCATGGGAAATTCACCCAACCCAAAGCCAACCTCTTGCCAAATTTAATAGTGGGGCTTTGAGTCCTCAAATTATTGTTCTTATTTAGCAACCTTTGAGTGAAGTATGTTTCATTTGAGAGAAAGAAAATATAACTTTTAAGTATAAGATTCTAAGGATTATATAAACTTCAATGAATCAGTTTAGGAATATTCATTCTTGTGATTAGTTTATAAAAGGACCAGAAAGGACAACATTTAGCAAAGTAGTATTTTATTTTTATTTTTATTATTTTTTTAAAGAGAGAAGGACAGGGGCTGGGGTGGTGGCACTGTGGTTACGGCGCTTGCCCAGCATGCACAAGTACATGGGTTCAAACCCCAGCACCCACATACACAACTAAGTGTCAGAGCAATGAAAGCCATGTGAAAAACTCAATAAAAGTTGATTCTCTCTCTCTCTCACTGCCCTCCTCTCTTTAAAAGAGAGAGAGAGAGAGAAAGAAACAATTTTTTTTTCATTTAGTTTTTTCCATGGCTTTCGTTGCTCCTAGACTTTGTTGTGTACGTGGGTGCTGGAGTTTGAACTTGCATACCTGTGCATGCTGGGCAAGCGCTGTAACCACCAAGCCACCACTCCAGCCCCCAGAGTGGCATTTTAGAGTAAATAATTTTTGTCACAGGAATACTGACATGTTCAGATCTCAAAACGACGTTCTTCGCAACTTTTCCAACCTCCCGCGTGACTCAGAGGTTCTGGGTTGTTGGCAGCCTGTGTTGTCTCTTGGGAAGACACTTGAAAGTACACCAAGAAGGCTGTGCAGCCCTGAGGATTTTACACAGCCTCGTCACCCACAGATGCTTTCCACGTGCCTGCTCGGCCACCAACTGGCCTCAGTCATAGCTTACCCTCAAACTCTCACAGCTGATCTTGGGCCAGGAAGCCAGATCCAGGCAGAATACAGGGCAACCACACGGCACCCACTATAGTAATACACCCCACTGAAAGCCCCCTGACGATCCCAGGCGCTTGTCCACAGCCAAGTGCACAAATGGTAAAGAGCAAAGCGGGGTGGTGATGTAGCCTGCTCATTAAACTCAAAGGGCTCTTTCCAACGCCCTGTCCTTAAAACCAAGGTATTTTAAAGTATTTTTTCATACAGTTTAATAGGTTTGCATGTAGATTAAGGAAAAACCAGAAATGCTTCCTGTGATACTTTCCAGCAAAATTATGCCAATTCAGAAGCTGAAGGGTGTATAGACACTGTCATTTGGGCTTAAAATCTGTTGACATCACTTTTTATTCAAAGTTGTTGCCTCTAGTTCATTTTACAAACTGCTCATAAGGAATCCCAACATCTTACAAGCATGAAGAAGGCTTTCATTTTTCCCTAGGATGAACAGTTTCTCCCTGCCAGTTCCTAGTTTAGGCTTCTAAGTATTCGTCATTAGCTCACCTGCCACACTGTTCCGTCCGCTCTGATGCATCAGACAGCAGGTGTTGTGCTGATGCTTTCTCTTAGTTCAACCCTTGAAAGCTTTCATTGTCTTCCAACTCAGAGAAGTGCTGCTGGAAAGTTCAGGCCATTTCAACTCCTGATTCTCTCTGTATGAGGCCTAATGTCTCTTTCTGGAAGAAATCTTACTGCAAAATCCCTTGATTGGGGTATATTTTCATACATTAGTGCTGAGCTGTGATTGGGCACCTTCCATCTTGTCCTTCAGCACTGAGATCTTTAAAATTCTTTCTTTTCCTCACCCCCATTTTCTGTATTCTCTTATTCTAGAAGTCATTTTGGTTTGAAAGTTGAACCTATTGACTGGTCTTTGAATTTTCTTTTCTGTTTTCCATTTTTTGGCTTTATTTTCTGGGAGATTTCTTCATCTTTATCTTTCAGCCACCCATTGAGTTGTTAATACATTGACATTTTTTAATTCCAATAATTTTCCCTATGAATTTATTTTCTTTTTTAAAGTCTGAGAATAGTAATCTAGAATTGTTAAAGGGGACATTCTGAGCTTGCAGGTGGGAGCTATTGATTTTCCTTAGGGTGATCTGGCAGGGCCATTTTATTGAGCCCCTAATGTTATGTCCTAGTGATTCCCTCAGGGTCATTATTCTTTGACTTATTAGGTTTTCCATGAAACAGGTCTTCTTGTTTCCCACCTGGAAGGTGTAGGTTGGCTGTTGGGAGACTTTTAACAAGCACTAATTAAAAGAAACTGACGTCGGGCCAGGCCTGATGGCCCTGTAATCTCAGCAAGTCTGGAGGCTGAGGCAGAAGGATTTCAAGTTTGAGGCCAGCCTCGGCAACTTAGCAAGGCCCTAAGCCACTTAATGAGCCCTTCCATTCTCAAAATAAAAAATTGGAAGGGCTGGGGCTCAGTGGTAAAGTGTCACTGGGTTGAATCTGCAGCACCAAAATATAAAAACAAAAACAAAACAAAACAAAAACCTGACGCAGCAACAAATTGTGTTTGGCAAATAGACACTGGAAAGCAAATATTCAGACTTCCTGGGCAGGGCTTAGTACCGTCCCTTTCCTGAGCGTGGATAATCAAGGACCTGCCGTGCTCTGGAGGAGACTATGTTGTTCACTGCATTGGGCAAAGCAAGATCATCTGCTTTAGCCGTGGTCAGGCTGATGCCCAGGAGACCCAAAAGCATGTGCATGTTCACCCCCTGCTCCTTTCTGAGTGCAGTTCTCTTGTCTTCAACTGCGCCTGGTGTTGGTCATTCCTGGAACTCTTGGTTTTACCTCTTCAAAGAGTAAACTTCCTGTCTTCCTCCTGGGTGAGGAAGGGCAGGGTCCCAGCCTGTAGGAGATTACACAGAAGCTCAGCCAGCCCCAGTGCCTTTCGCCTGTACTCACCCTCTCGTTCCTGACACCATTTCCTGAGTTTTAAAGGGCTCTGTGACACAGATTGGCTGTCCTTCAGCCTTCCCACTGTGGACCTTAGGTATCTGCTCTCTCGAGTCAGTTATTCTTCTGCTTTTTTGCCTGCCTCTGGTATCTAATTGCCTTTGTCTTCCCTCCTGTTGTCTTTGTTTTGTGGGTTCATTCACTGCCGTTCCTGTGAGATCTGGGGAAGGAACGCTGTCTACACTAACTCTTGCCCCCACCCCTTTTTTTAATTGGTTCTTTTTTAGGTACACATAACGTAAGATTATACAATGGCATAATTATAAAAGCATGGAGTTTGACTTGTTCTAATTCAGTCTCCAGTTTCCCCCTTCCCCTCCCTTCCTCCCACCCTCTGCTTTTTTTTTATACACATGACAATAGAATGTACGTTGAAATAATTATAAAAGCTTGGGATGTACCTTGTTTTAACTCAGCTCCCAGTATTTCCCTTTCCCCTAGCCCCTGTTCTTTCTAGATATACCTGGCAATAGGATAAACACTGACATTTTTATAAAGGCATGCAGGACAACTTATTCAGTCCCCAGTATTTCCCCTCCCCCCTTCTCTTCCCTCTATTCCACTTATCTGTTATTTACTATTTTTTTTTAATTTAGTGACTTGTTGATTACACGTTGATGAGATTCATTATGATATGTCCACATAGGAGCATTTGCCACCAAATGACATACAGTCATTCTTCCTTATGGCTGAGTAATACTTCACTGTGTATGCGCCACATTTTCTTTATCCCTTCTTCAGTTGAAGGGCACCTTGGTTGGTTCCACAGCTTAGCTGTTGTGAATTGTGCTGCTATGAACATTGATGTTTGCCCTTATTTTTAATTTAAAAACCTTCTTAAAGGGAGTTCATGGGAAACTGCTGTTTGCTTCAGCATTTTCTTTTGAGCCCGGTGAACAGCTACTCAGAGTTGTGTGGTTTTAGCAGTAAGGCCTAGAACCTGCTTTCAGGATTTGGAGTCTGGCCTTCTCTTCCTATTCTGTTATTACAAATTCAAAGGACATGTAGTTATAATACTTTCATCTCCCCTTTGCTTATCAGATAATAAACTTGTTGATTCACGTTTTTTTTTTATTTTAGTAATGATGTATTTTATGATCTGTGTTCTCACAAGTCAGCAAACAACAGACTCTGAGGACATGCCTACTAAAGGGTAGCTGGCTCTGTGCCCAGCTGGGGAAAATGCCAACAGCGTGGAAGCAGTAGGGGAAAGCAGGGGATTCTCATGTATTTTGATCATTCTTTTCACTTCTATTCAGTATATTCCGTTTTGTTTGTTTGCACATTTATCCATTCTTTCAGTCATGCAGTAGATCTTTTCTGAGCTGTTTGTTCTAAGCACTGGCAGCACACTAGTGGACAAGCCTTGCTCTCGTGGAGCTTATATACGTTAGGAGCAGGAGAATAACCAGACAAGCTGACCAAACAGTGCTTCCAGTAGAAACCCAACCACAAGCACAAACGGCAACCATTAGGAAGCGACAACTTGGTGACTTTCATCAGGAAGATGGAGAACTAGAAAGATAAGACTCATCAGAGCAGGATATAGTGTTGTTTTTGAGATTTAAGTTTCTTTTAAAACTCTTATAGTAACTGAGTTGAGCTTGAGAAGAAAGGAGAAGGATTTGAATGGTCAGAAGCTGTGTTGGGGCTTTGCTTGAGAAAGACACAGAAACAGAGATACCAGGAAAGCTTAAGGCTTTTATCTCTCTGTGTTCAACCATTTTTAGAATGGAGCATCCCAGTGAAAAGAGAGCGGGTCCTGACTTCTTTCCAGTCGCAGCAGGTTTCCATGGCTCCAGCTACACCTCCCTGATCCCTGGATCATCCTCCTTTGCCTCCTACCTTTCACCTCAGGCTCACTTCTTTCATCAAAGCAAGGCTTTGGGACCTTGGTGAAACCTCAGACCTCTAAAAATCCTGGGGCCTCCAAGGATGCCCTTAACTCAAAGCTCTTACCTCACTGTGGACTATGGGTGTGTGCCGACTTCTGCCTTCAGAACACATGGAGTGTCCGCTGGAGGATTGTCAGATCCAATCCTGAGGGACTGGGATAGGCACAGCTAATTCAAAACTTTGCTCTGTGAACGATAGTGTTCCTTTTGCTCTTTGATTTTTTTTCCAGGCTTACACATCTGAGCAGGCTTACGTATCTTACATTTTTATAGGACTTTGGAGTTCAAAATGCTTCTCAGGCCAGGCATGGTGGTGCACACCTGTAAGCCCAGCAGCTCAGGAGGCCGAGGCAGGAAGATAGCAAGTTCAGAGCCAGCCTCAGCAACTTAACAAGGCCCTAAGCAACTTAGCAAGACCCTGTCTCAAAAGAATAAATAATGTCTGGGGATGTTGCTCAGTAGGTAAGCTCCTCTGGGTTCAATCTCCTGTACAAAAAAAAAAAAAAAAAAAAAAGCTTTTTGGGTGCATTTCTTGTTTAAGCATCTCATCCCTAAGAATCCTGGGAAGTAGGGATCTTCCTCTATTTACTAAAGGGGAATATAGTTAATACACCAGGCTCAGGTAACAAGAGTAGCCGTTAAACAACTTAGAACTTCAAGTGCATTTTTCATGACAGCCCACATATCAAGATACATATGTCGGGTGGCTTTCCTGCTCCACCCAGTTTTCTCTTTCACTGTTCCTTTTCCTCCCCCTTCTCCTCTTATTCTTGCTGTCAGACTTTAATGCGTCCTCTTAGGGACAAAGTCAAGTTAAGTAAGATACAGAAAACCAAAGTGCAGGTGCCAACATGTTGGCCACACTGCAGGAATATGGAAATGAAGTAGAAAGCAGAACATTTTGAAAGGTTTTCATTCCCACCTTGGAACATGATTCCTTTCCCCCAGAACTGATAACAACATCTAACCTAAACTTCCTGGGTAGTTTTGACTGCAAAAGAAAGTTGTGGTTTTTTGTTTGTTTGTTTTAGCTTACACACACAGTGGGGAAACAATTTTTTTTGGAAATGATAAAATGTGATCTAAGACCTCTAAACTAAAGGTAGCCTAGTTCACTCTCCTTACAGGAGTGAGCCTGAAAATTAGTTACAGTTAGGATATTCAGAAACTGACACTGATTGCAACAAAATCACAACCAACACATAGGGCAGCATCAAAAAAACAAATCTAAATCACCCCGAGGCTATGGCATATTTCAATTTTTTGTTAACTATCTCCCAAGAATGAGATGAGAGTCCATAAATTCCCTCTATAACCAATCAATCCCCATAACCAGCAAATTCTTTTCCAACTCACCTGTAGCCCAATCTCTGCCATTTACCTCATTTCCTTATGTTCTGTACTCCAGGGAAATCAAGAACAGTGGTTGCTCCTCATGGGCAGTATTTACAAACAGTGTCTTTGGGGCTAAATAATTTAGATTCCTCCTGCATTTTAAATTTTTCCGTTGTTGTTTCCCCAGGTAGCCTCCCCAGCATTATTCACATCTTTCAGAGAGAGTTTCTTTCCTAGGACCTGCTTGATAAAAGACTTAGAAATAAGAATCCTGTTGTAAAGGAGGCTGTCAAGATGGCACAAAATCAGATCTGAATGACATTGTGCTAAGTTAAAGAAAGGAAACAGATTTTCCCTTGAGAAATGTGCTTCTGTCTCTTCAGACTTCACTGGCACTGTCTAGGCTTGCCCACAGGCTGGTATCCGGTGGCTGGGATTAATCCTTGGTGTTCTGTCCTTCAGCACACCCTCCTCCTCTTGCGTACTCCAGGCACCACACACCTCTTCCCCCCATCATTCTCCCTCCTCCTCCAATCTCTGTTCCTTCAATGTAATTTTAAGTTTTAGGAACAAAGCGCAGAGAGTGAACCCATTGTCCCTAGGGTCAAGTTTGGTAGTATGAGTAAGGAGCCTTCCTCAAACTTCTTACATTTGCTAACATCTTACTCTGCATAGTCACAAGGTCCTCCCTACCCATCTCCTCCAGAAGTAGCCTGGTTGTATTTGTCACCCAAGAGGTATTTTAGAGAAAGTGGGTGTTCCTCAAAGACAGTGTCACTGTGGTGGTGAACAGAAAACCAATCAACCCATCTCATAAATCCCAGGAATTGTTGGCTTTTAAAGTAGAATCCCAGAAAAACCCTGTTCCCACATTTAATGTTCTTCCCCAGGAAGAATTTTTCCACCTGACCATGAAAAAGAACGTTTTCTTAATTTTGCCAAAAGGTAAATTATTTTTAAAATATTTGGTTATTTTGAGAAGTTTTATGTCTTACATGTGAAAACAGCTGGAGATGGAAGGGATCTTGTATAGAAAGGGTTTTAAACATTTCCAAGCAGATGCTCAAGCAGAGATTCACCTTGATGCCTATTGGATCAAAGTCGATAGAACATTAGGTTAATGTGACTGGTCCACCTGGGTCCTGCAATCTCAAGTGTAGCAGCTTCTTATTTTTGTTGTTTAGAGTTCTACTTTGAGTAGCGTTTCCCATTACCAGGCCAAGAGTTTCTGAAACTATGGAAGTTGAAAGATTTCTTTTTAATGGGAACTGATTAAAATAAACTGACATGGCAACAAATTATATTTGGCAAATAGACACCCGGAAGCAAATATTCGGACTTCCTGGGCAGAGCATGGTACTGGCACCTTTCCTGAATGTGAATAATCAAAGCACGTGTTGTGTTCTGGAAAAGATGCACTTGACCACTGCGGCCAGAGGAGGCAAGGTCTTCTGCTTTTAGCCACCACCGGGAGGCTGAGTAAATGAAGCCCACAGGGCCCAAAGGGAGGGGCTGGCTCTCCTCTTGCTTTTCTGGTGTATACTTTATTTAAATGGGAAGGAAATTTTTAAAATGTGGTTCACATATAGCCATATTATTCCTTCTAATTGATAACATGAGGATCGACTGAGTGTGGATCAACATGGAGTTGTGAGGGGACTGAATTCTTAAAGTATAAAAAGAGTTGTTAAGATCTCTGGAGTATATTGGTGGGGAGAGGTAATTAAGGGCTGGGGGGTGTAACTCAGTGGTAGAGCAGTTGGCTAGCATGCACACAGCCCTGGGTTCAATCCCTAACACTTCTCTAGAAATAAGCTCCCACTCTGGGGAAAGTAAATTTTCGCGGATAGTTACCATCATTGAGGCAAGCTTCTCTTAATTACAGCTACACATGAAGGGTCAGAGGCAATGCTGGGGAAAGTCTAAAATATAGTTTTCCAAAATAGAAGAGTGAAAATATAGTATTTCCCTGCTTCTCAAGAATATTGGCCCCTTCCCCCTCTATCCCACCAATCCCAGAAGAAAATATAATTAGAGGAAACACAGGGCCGGCTATACAGCAAGCCAATAAATGTTCTGAGGTTGATGCAAAAGTGTGTGGAGCTATGGTTCGTAAAATGGGTGACAGCGAGAGCTGTAACCGGACCCAGGGGCATGAGCCGGTTCTACATTTTGCAGAGCTGCTCTTTTGGCAGATGCTTTTGAGGGGCCCCAGAAAGGGAATGGAAGTAACAGACTCAAGTTCCTGTACTTGGAGGGCAGAGCATTCGCTTGTGTTTTGTTTTAATGAAGCAGAAGGGAGGGTTGCTTATCTCTAGCTGATAGATGTGTATTTCAGCATGACAGGAAAGAGGAGGCTCATTCCTAAACAAACCTGGCCCTCTGGGCCTTCCCACGTTGGGGGGGGGGGGGGGGGGGGGGGGGGGGGGGGGGGGGGGGGGGGGGGGGGGGTGGCTTAGAAGAAGTTTATGAAGTTTATGTTGTGACTTTTCAAAGAAGATGCAGTATTTTTCATTGGAGAGCCCTGTTCACTTTTCCTTACCTAGAGCCATTTTTTGAGGATTGCACTGAGGCTGTTTTGCTGAAGAGAAGACTAAGTCTAGGGACTTTTGCGCTGCTAAATGCAAACCATGTGTGTGACCCGAGGTTTCCTCCCTCTCCACAGCCCTGCACATTTGGCACAAAGAATGGGTTTAGCTGAAATGCAGTGGAGTGTGTAATGAAAAGTGGGATGCTTAATGTGTTAGGAGATACTCGCGCTGCACTCAACAGTGAACCTCAGCGTGGAAGGGGGTGCTTGCTAGCAACCGCTGCAGCCTCCATGTGCAAACAGCTAAACTCCTTCCCTCCAGAGTTTCCCCATAGCAATTTCCCTGTTGTCCCCAATTCCTAGGTAGGTTGTCTGCTTGGCACACAAGGTTCTCTCTGTTGTCACTAGGGCAAAATCTAGATTTCACCAGCCCTTCAGAAAAAAGGCCCTCAGGAGTTGAAGTGTAGCTCAGTGATAGAACATGTGCTTTCAGCATGTAGAAGGCCCTGGGTTCAATCCCTAGCACCCAAAATAAAAATGCCCTCAGACTGCTGAGGTTTTCTCATTACAATTGAAAGGTCCCACCTTCCAAACTCTATCTTTATGAGAGAAGATGCAGTGTTTTCTGAGTACAGGTGCTAGTCGGTTGGCCCCCACCGTCCAGATATTTGTGGGATTTTTCAAAGCATATAGGGTTTGAAATCCAGGGTATTTGTTATCAACTGTCAGAAGCCTTAGCCACTAAAATTGCGTGTTAGCCAGCTGGAAAACCCTCCTCTCTTCCCTGTGCACAAGACTTTCAAAACAAAACAACAAGCAGAAAAAGCCTTACGTCATAAGGTCTTCCATCCAGGACCTGGGCTCGTGTTTCTGCCTGTGGTTGAGAAAAATAAGATAAAATGGCAAAGCAGCGAGAGATGTTCTTTGCCACATATGTAATATGCATCTTTCTTTGCTCCTTTCCTTTATTAAATGCAGGGGAGACCGCAGGAAGACAGCAAGTCCCTA
Organism: Aplodontia rufa; assembly: GCA_004027875.1. NCBI lineage: Eukaryota > Metazoa > Chordata > Mammalia > Rodentia > Aplodontiidae > Aplodontia > Aplodontia rufa. The sequence continues at coordinate 44,518 of PVKS010000735.1, read as the reverse complement.
CCACCCCACCAGCCTCGGAAAACAGCAGCGCAGCCCACAGCATCGGCAGCACTCAGAGCACACCCTGCTCCAGCAGCAGCACGGCCTAGCCTAGCCGCACCCCGCCGACCGCCACAGCCAGCTGGAGGCCCTGCTGCTGACGCTGCGCGTGCAGATTTGGAAGGGTTGAATTTGGTTCCATCATAAAGAGAGAGTGAATTTCAGTGTAAGGATCACCTGTTGTATTCACCCCTCACCGCGGCCAAATGTAAGCATGACCCCTGGACTTCTGTAACACACTAGATTTCATGTGCAAAAGCTAAGACAGTGGCCTTCTCCACCAGCTCCTCACAGGCTGGGGGGTTTTCAATGTGAAACACATGCCAGTTCCTAAAATGCTGCTTTGTCCAGGTGAGAGCATCCATAATAGGGGACCCTGAGTTTTTACCCAAGGAGATGGGTAAAAGAATAATAGCTAGACGGCAGAATCAGTGAGGAGATGTGGCCAAAGATTCTTTTATATCTGAACCGAGATATAAAACAAAAGAAACGCTTTGAGTCTAAGCGCTCCTCCATGTCTAATCTGCACCTTTGTCTGGATGCACACTTCTGACCTGCCAAGCCCTGTGGGGCCCAACGTATGGCTAGCTGGGTGCTGCCCTTGGGGGCTGCGTCCTGCCACAAGTCAAGGCAACATTCCTTTCTTGTGCCCTGGGCCAAAACCAGTGCTGATTACCTTGTCAGCTTCCTGTTTCTCCCCAGACTCACACACACACTGACTACAAAAATGTCTTAATGCAGATGTTTGATTTCTTATAGGCACATAGAAATTGAAAATAGCCAAAATCATGAAATACAGATTTATGTCCATCACTGACTTATTTTTCCTGAAAAATTAATGCCTAAATTGGGGCAAGAGTCAGTTTTAAAATTGAGGAAGAATTTGCATGGTGATATATGTGTATGCGTTTGTAAGTACAAGTATGAAATATGTCATCTGGCACATTTGTCTTCTCAGTGGAAGGAAAGAAAATGTCATTCCCCTTTTGAAAATGTCCAATGCTTCCAGAGTTGGAACTTACTCTTAAGTTATATTTGGTAGAATGAGCATTTCCGCTCAAAACACATCAACCTTTCTAATAAAGGTTTCTTTCCCTTTTGTGAAAACCAAACCCTTATGAGACAAATGCCTGGCAGATCCTACAGGGATCTGAATAGTGTCACCAGTTCTGCCAAGAAAGCTGAGATAGGGAAAAGAGCACTCGTTTGGATCGCTTCAGTTCTCTTGCCTTAAATATACCCAACTCCAAAAGGATTGGAGGTGAATGTCATCAAATGGAATAATATGATGCCACTTTGCAGCTAAATAAAGCTCAGTGATACCTTTATGTTAAAGAAGAATGCCAGAGGAGGGTTCTCACACCAATCACTTATTTAAAGATAGCTTCAATGCAAATGAAATACTCTTCTTTTTCCGAAATTCTCCCAGATGACTTAGGATACCATAAGTAGAACAAGTTAGATTCTGTCCCAGATATTCATAAGCAAATCCTTTTGCCCTTAAAATTAAGCAGTTGTGCCTGGTCCTGTGTGAATGGAATAATCAATGCTGATGACACTCAGATCTTTAGGGAGAGTCTACATGCATATAAATAAGCGGAGAAGGAAATCACTAATAACCAGTCCTTGAGTAATTGTGATTGATTGGATAAGTGTAGACATTCAATCAAGATAATTTTAACCAAAGCAGATTACTCTGGCACTGAAATTTCCAGGCTACCTACATTAATAAATTAAATTCTTTTTAGATTTCCATATATACATGAAGACAGCATGAGACTACAAAAATGTTTTCCTTTGGTTAATTATTTTTAACATAAGGGTATCAGAGTAGAGGACCTGGATTACGCTACCTGTGTTTGAAAATAATGCGCTTTGCCTAACCTTCAGCAGAATGTATTGTTTTAGCATATTCTATGTATAAAAAGTTTAAAGATGTCTTCAAAGAAGACTAGAGTCTTTAAGTCACTTATAGCTATATTTTACTACAAAAAATGTATAAAGATATATTTAAGTGTTTTAGATAAATTTAAGTTACTCCATATGAAATGTTTAATTTCAGTTACTGTGAATTCTTTTGATCAGTTCTTTGCTTTCTAAAGAAACCCTTTCCATCTTGTTGAAAACAAAATTAGCTATGAGCAGGTATTAAAAGTCCATTTCTTAGATGGACAGGGTTAAAAACTTCTGTAATATATTTAAATGTATATTTTTGAGAGAGATGCTACATTGCCAATGATTTTATAAATAATCTTAAATTAATTTACCAATTTATAGATGCACACCAAAAGATTTTTAAGAGAGTCTGAGAGGGAAAAAAAAAATCACCTTTTATTTGTTTGGGTCTCATCATCAGAAGTATTATTTAGATCAAGAAATCCCGTGCTGATGATACCTGATCCCATTTTGGAGAGTGAATGTCCTGAAGTATTTCTGAAATGTTTCTAAAAATTGAACATCAAAAAAATAGGGTGTCCCCCACCTTCTTGTTACAGCATTTATGATTGCTTTATCTAAAGAGCTTTAATACAAAGTTACAAGCTCTACTTTTCTAACGTGTTCTGCAAGTTTCTTTAAAACTGTTTTTATATTCCAGTTGAACTCAGTTCTATCTGCCAAGTCATGTGTTATTTCTGCAGGCTACGCCCATCATTCGCAAAGGCCATTTTGTTTTGTTTGTCGATGCTGAAGTTCTTGTTGAAATGCTCTGAACTCCAAGGCAGATCGTCTGTGTAATGTCCTATAGCTCCTACCCTGTGGTGTTCACCAGCTGTTACTCTGTATTTTGAAGTCAGAGATCTCTTCTAAGCTGTTTCTATAGCATTTTCTAAACACAAAATGGTCTTTTCCTTGTCTGGTAATAAGATTGTAAATCCATTTCCTGCGTGTGTTCTCAGCGGGCATGACCGAGTGTGTGTGGGGGGCGCGCACGCGCCTGCTAGTCTTTTTGTACTGTAACTACCTCATGGTTTGAATGATGGCTGTACTGCTGGTTGTGTTAACAGAGCACATTTTGTTGGGTGAGTCCTGTATGTGATTTTTTTTTCCTGTTTGTTTTATCTGGGGGTTGTTCATGAAACTGACAGATGTTTTTCTAAAAAGGACTATTATCAGTTTCCAAATACAATACTTCTCTCTTCTGGTTTTTCCTGAATGAGCCTGATTTTGTTGCTGTTTTTCATCAACTATGAGGGTAAAGAGAACCCTAAAAATCCCTGTGGCCAGTTTGAACACCCCTGTTGTAGTCTTTTCTCTGTCAGTGTGTCAGCAATTTTGTGAACATGCTTAGATGTATAGTTTTGATAACCACAGTTTTAAGTCCTTTATCTGTGCATAATAAAAAGATATATATCAGTTATTAACATGTGTCTTGTGTGGTCATCATTAAATATCATCCTCAGACTCATCGTTCAGCTTTTCACTGTGTCTTTCTCTGACCTACGTCACCTGCTCTGACCTTATTGATGGGGAAGACAGCAAGGAAAGGCAACGAGGCCTATGAGACCAGAGAGGAGGGTGGACAGAGCAGAGGGAAAGGCCCCGAGCACTCTGGGACATCTGACAATTTTCTAAAGTCAACAAAAGAGAAATACTATGTGTTTAGGGTCTGCTGTGCTCACCCCTTCCAAATACCCGACGCTGTTCCAGCGGTCCTGTCTCAGACTGGTGCCACCACCCTCTTCCAGTTTCCTCAAGAAAAAATCTGGGAATCTAACTCGAGCCTCTTTGGCTCAAGTTCCTAAGTCTAAGTATTATTCTACCTCTGGAATACCTTTCTCCAAACCATGGACCCACTCCCACTTGCCCTGCTGTTACCCACTGTCTAAGAGCCTGTATCTCCTGAGCTGAATTAGCCACAAGAGCCTCCAAACAAGTGTAACTCCCCGTCTTGCTTTACTACGGCTTTTTCTCTACCACACAGCAAAACTAAGCCTGAAAACCCTCGGGACATGTTACTTCCCAACTTGGACCCTTTGAGTAATTCCCCTCTTTGCCTTTAGGATGAAGTTCAAACTCCTAAGCATGCTGCAGATGAAAATTGTCTACCTGCCTTTGAGCTCTCTCTCTCGTGTCTCTGGAGCTCAGTTCTGTTGGACAGGCCCCCCACCAGACAAATTTATACTATGAAAACGGTTTTCTTTCACTATCAAAAATTAAATTATAATGTTGAATATGTTTTTAAAACTCTACTGCTGTGTCCCTATCTTCTCCCCTTTTGACAGTGTCTTAGATGGTTTAGTAGCAAGGCCAGCACCCCCAAACCTCACACCCTACACGGCTAGATGCCCACAGAACTGGAACAGCAGAAAAAACATAAGCCACATTTTCCATCACAGGTGCAAGTCCTGCTGGTTTTCAGTACCAGGATAACCCTCTGTAGTCAGCTCCTCTCTCAGAATAGGAGGAAGAAACTGACAGGTCAGCTGCTATTTGTGCTGTTAACCTCTCCTTGTTTCTAGTGGAGAAGAGACCCAGGCAATCACCAGTGGGCTTCAGCAGGTCTATGAACTGCCTAGAACTGTATGTAAAAGCTAGCATGGATGGGGCTGGGCTGTCGTTTTGATAAGAGAGTCCTTGGTCTCTTTATAGTTATATCTTTTTTTAAAAAAACTTTTTCTAGCTCACAGTATGTGTAAAATGAATATAAGCAATACAGATGTTTGTAGCAGTGAAGAAAACCTGCAGAATACTACTTAGACACAGAAATATTGGGGCTGGAGTGGTGGCTCAGTGGGTTCAGCGCTTGCCTGGCAAGCATGAGGACCCAGGTTCAAACCCCAGCACCACGTACACAACTAAGTGTTGGAGCAACGAAGGCCATGTGAAAAACTTTCTCTGTCTCTTTCACTGTCCCTCTATCTTTAAAAAAAAAAAAAAAGAAATATTCATTAAGTATATGTTCCCAAATATTATATTCATATCAATAGGTACATGCCACTGTAATAAAAAAGGACTGCATTATACCATATATGATGTTAACATTTTTTCATATGTTGGGTCTCCTAAGATGAATGCTCACATCATTTTCTTCCTAGACCTACCCTAAATTGCTAAAGTAAGATAATGGTTATTGTAGGAGGTGAAGCAGTACAATGATGTTTATTTCCATCCTTCCCAGTCCCTCAAGATACTTTCCTGTAGGAACTGGTGTTACCAGTCATTTTTCAATCTCAAACCTATTGAAGCATGCTTGTAAATAGCAGGGCTTCTGTTTTCTTTACTAAAATTAGGATCATAATGTACCTACTCTACAATCTGCTGTTTTCACTTAGCACAGATTTCCCTCTAGATGAGTAGATGCTTGTTTATGGCAACGTATTATTTCTTGTAGTGAATTCAGTCTATTCACTGGAAGGAACGGTTAGAAGTATTGTTTTTAGGTTTCTGCCAAGATACTCTGTTGCAGTTAGTATTCCTCTTTAATATATCCATATCCGTATCTGTGTGTCCTTGCATGATAGTGCTTTAAAGTAAAATTAACAAAAAAAAACTGACAATTCATCATAGGAGGTTTTACTATCACACTTAGAAACTGATATATCAAAACAATATGGAAGATTTGAATAATAATTAAGCTTGATCTAATGGGCACACACAGGATCCTGTGCCTCTGAATGTGAGCGTTTTGTGCATCTTTATAAAAACTGACCACTGCTAGAACTGTAATGTAATTCTCAGCAAATATCACAGAATTTAATTCTGATTTAACGCAATTCAAATACTTTAGAAATCAATATGAAAAGAATACTATTTACTAAACAGAAAATGTAAATAATTCATGGCTTGAAGAACTCATGGCTTCAAATTTAATGAAAACTCATTCGAACATGCAGCTAATGCAGTGATTCATGAGAAATTTATAGCTGTAAATTGCTTATATTAGAGAAAAAGTTTGAAAATAAAAGAATAGCCAACATAGCCAGACTATTAGAGATTTACAAAAATAAGTAAAAATAAACACATGTATTAGGAGTGAAAAAAAGATACAACACACGCTGCAGAGATTTTAAGAAATAAGGGATTTCCATAAACAACTTCCTTTGAATAAACTAGAAAGCTCAGACAGTGTGGGTGGTCGGTCAGAGTCCTGTAGGGTGAACTGAAAGGGACTTGGTGAAGCAGGTGTTAGAGGGGCGAAGAGAGAACACTGAGCTCAATAAATCATATGCCTAGGGTTGGGATTATCAGAACTAAATTGAGAGTGGTTTGCTGAATCCCAAGGCAGAGGAGAAAGCAACTGTTGAGTTGGAAGAATCAGGAATCAAAGCCAAAAATAAAAGTCTGAGCCCAGAACAGTGGAAACTTCATAAGCATTTATAGAAGGTTAGACTATGCCTGCACTGGCAAAGATGCCCAACTCCACTCCAAGAGGAGGTAGAAATAAAGGATCTGACAAATGTGCATTGGTGGATGTGGAAGGAGTGTGGTGTTTCCACTGTTAATGAAGAAACTGGAAAGGCAGGGAAGGGAAGAGGAGGGGAGGAGAGGGGAAGAGAGAGGAGGAGGGAGGAGAGTCTGGGAGGGGAAGGGAGAGAAGGGAAAAGGAAGGGAGAGTAGGGGAGGGGAGATTGGGAACTAGAAAACAAAAACTTGTTAAAGGGCACAGATAAATCTGGTGGGAGAGATGTAATTTGCCAAAACTAATTCAAGAAGCAACCGAAATTGGAAATAAAATTTTACTCATTAAAATTCAAATCTTTTCACAACAAAATAGTACAACATTTAAAAGTAAATGGTGCAGGCTTGTAATCCCAGCTACTCAGGAGGTTGAGGCCTGAGGAATTTAGGGAGCAGCCTGGATAATTTAGCAAGGCTCTGTCGCCAGGGGAAAAAACAACAACCCCAAACCCAGTACCAATCCCAGATGGTTTTACAGGTGAATTCTACCAAGGATTAGATGGTGCCAAGGTCTGAGTGGCTTTTTTAATTTCTGGGACTGCAGGGAATGAGTTTCTGACAATATTTAAGGCCACATTGCTTTCTATGACGGTCTTCACAAATCACACTGCAGCAGGCAGTATGGAGAGTGCCCATCTCCTGTGCGTGCGCAAACAGCTTGGGCTCCCAGCATCAGATCGCGTTGGTTCAAATCTTGGCTCTACTGTTTACTGATGAGCTATTTCCTTAATTAAAAAAAAATCTACTTGTTAGCATTGTTGTGAATAGTAAATGAGACAATCCACATGAAGTTATTAGGATAAAATAGTCACTTAATAAATATCATCTCTTATTGTTACTGGCATCACGTCTTCAGTTTTGGCAAACTGATGGTTGAAAAATTGTCTCATTATTTGAATTTTGATTATCTGCATTGGCAGTAAGTTTTATTTTTTTTGGTATTAGGGATTGAACCCAGGGGCACTTAAGCCTGGAGCCACATCCCCAGACAATTTTATTTTTTATTTTGAGACAGGGTCTTGTCAAGTTGCTTAGGGTCTCGCTAAATTGCTGCTGAGGCTGGTTTTAAACTTGCAATCTTCCTGCCTCAGCCTCCAAAACCACTGGGATTACAGGAGTGGACAGTGAGTTTTAAATCATTATAAAATAATCGTGGATCTTTTCCAGGTCATTCTGTGCATTTCCATTTCTACCCATTTTTCTAATGAATTGTATTTTTCTTAGTAATTTCTACTTTATTGAAATTTGTGTCACATGTCATGCATGACAAAGGTTTTCCTAGTATATCATTGTTCTCATTCTGTTTATAATGATATTGACAAAGCAAAAATTTTAATTTTTGTGTAGTGGAGTATGCCTATCTTTTCCTTTAGACTTCTGACTTTCCACTCTTGCTTAGGGTTCACAAACTTTAGATAGATGCTAAAATGAAGTTCTAATTTTTATTTTAAAATTTTAGATCTTTAAGCCATGCTTTTACATATGATATGAAGGTAGGGGTTTACTTTTGTTTTCTTCCAGATGATTATTCAGTACTACTAGAAAGATTAATTAAAAAGTCTATCCTCTCCCCAGCGAATTTTTAAAAAGAATGGCGAGGGTGGTCTGACCTTAAGAGATACTAAATTTTAGTATCAAAACAAGTAATAAAATAGTGAGATATTCGCATTAAAATAGTTAAATAGATTAGTCAAACAGACAAGTAGAAAACTCCGTAATAGGTCTAACTTCTTGGGACTTTAACATATGACAATAAGTCATAGTTTTCATTCAACTCTTTTTTTTTTTTTTTAAAGAGTGAGGGACAGTGAGAGAGACAGAGAAAGAGAGAAACAACTTTATTTAGTTTTTTCGCATGGCCTTAGTTGCTCTAACACTCAGTTGTGTATGTGGTGCTGGGGTTTGAACCCGGGTCCTCATGCTTGCCAGGCAAGGGCCGAAACCACCGAGCCACCGCTCCAGCCCCTCATTCAACTCTTAAATGATTCCAGGACCCAAACACAGTTATAATTCCAAGACTTATGTAAGAGTTTTGGGTTGTCTGATTTTCATTGTAAAAAACAGATCTGATTTTCTTCCCCTGTTATTCCAAAAAAATTAGAGAAAAGGTTGTCTGGTAAATAAAAAGCATATTGATGTCAGGTCTCCTCAAGCCTCGCCCTGGTTTAAGAAGACACTCTTTCTTTTTTTAAAGAGAGAAGGAGGGAGGGAGGGGGGGAGAGAGAGAGAGAGAGAGAGAGAGGGAATGAATCAATTTTTATTGAGTTTTTCACGTTGCTTTCATTGCTCTGATTCTTAGTTGTGTACGTGGGTGCTGGGGTCGATCTGGCCCTGTTCCCCTTCTCTTCCCCCTTCTCCATAAATGTGTGTGCAAAATCATTTGTAAAGCGTTGGTTCATCCCACTATTGTGAATGCTGTAGTAATTCTGTAAAATGAAGAAATATTACCAAGTGCCTTAAAGCCAAACATATAGAACTCCTCGTTCCTAATGCAACATGTTTGAAAATGGGCAAATGGCTGGATTAATTTTTACAGATGTCATTAGTCATCCAAAGTTTGTGTTTTGGCATATTTGCTGCCTTTGTCTCTAAATTTCTATCTAAGCTTTTTTAAAGAGGAACTGAATACTACTTTATGAAGAACTGATTTCACACTTAAAGGTCATGTGACATCACTATCCCTTCCTCAGGTCATAGCATAAGTTCATTTTTAATGACTTTCTCCACTTACCACCTCTGAGAAGTCATTAAAAAGAAAAAAACAATTAAAGGTAAAACAACACTGAAGCCCACTACTTACGATTGAGAATGTTGCAGAATAAGTTTGTTTCTATGAGGATCAGCTCCAGGGTGTTGAGAGACCCAAGGAAGAAGGCAGACGGATCCAGGACACTTACTGGAGGACTTAATGACAGAAGCATGACCAATTGGATCCCTGCAATTTGGGTCAGAAAGTGGGCTATATCTATGGGTTAGGACAAAAGTGGCTTCATCCTGGCTGGAAAGTATTTGGTTTATCTTAAGATAATATTGAGGAGTCCGAGCAACCCTGGAGTCAGGCGTTGGTTGTAAAGTCCCACATATGACTACGGTTTTACATATTTATGATTTCCTGGGAAGCTTTGCAGGAAAAATCAGTGAAGGTTGCTCAGGGCCAGTCATGTGGTTTCAACTTGAGGTGGTCACAGTTATGCCAAGCTGTATCTATTCCTCCCCTCCAGATAGAAGTTGGAGAATGACCACTGACTATAGGGGGTCAGGTGATATCTCTTTTTTATTCTGTGATGCTACCATTGCTCCGGTACTGAAAAAAATCACATTCTTTTTTGGCTCCATGCATGCTCTTCTGGACTGAGCTAATGCCTTCTTCAGGGTTCCTGTAAAACTGGGCTTGCAAGACCATTCACCTTCACTTAAGAGAAAAAGCAGCGGACATTCCCCACTGATGTGATCTCATTCCATTATATTGATGATGTCATGGTAACTGGTGAAGATTATTCTGCTACAGGACTCAGTAGAATGTGCATTTACCTATGCACAAGAGGATGGGCTGTCAACCCCCATAAGATCCAAGGTCCTGGACTGTGTACAATTCCTAGGGCTGATCTGATCACATGAAACCCATTTGATTCCAGGTATAGTGCAAGATAACGTGCAAACCTTCCATATCCCCCATATGGTGAAGATGCACAGACTTTTGTAGGACTCTTGAGTAATTGGTGGGTTTCACTCCTCATCTAGCTCAGCACCTATGCCCATATGTGAGCTAAGAAGGGAGCCACAGCTGGCACATGGTGCACGCCTGTAATCCCATTGGCTCAGGAGGCTGAGGCAGGAGATCACAAGTTAAAGGGCAGCCTCAGCAACTTAGTGAGACCGGCTCAAAAGAAAAAAGAAAAAAAAGGGAGCTGGGGTTTGCTCAGGAGGAGTATCCCTGGGTTCAATTCCCAGTACTGCCACAAACAGAAACACAACAAAAAAGCAAACAAACAAGAGCCACGTGGAACTGAAATGTTCTGCAGCAGAAAGCATTTGAAAAAGCAGGCTTTGCGAATGTTTTCCATCATTTGTGGAGGTTACAGTAAAGCCCAGGCATGGGTGAAAGATTGTCAGACTCATGCATTAAACCCAGCAAAGGCGCAGCAACACATGATCTAGGGCAACCATAGATATGTGTGGGGGTGGGAAGAGGGAGGGAGGATGGGGAGAGATCTAAGGAGACAATCAACAATGTAACATACTCTTTACCCCCCTGAGAACACAAATAATACTTATATAATCATTTAATTCTACAAAATTAACAATCTAAGCATTTATATCGCTTGTAGGGGTGAAATAATGAAGCATCAAGAGACTGGTGTGTGGGTGAAGTGGGGGTAATTCTGATTTAAGAATAAATGCACATCATATTGTTACTTTGTATGCATTTATGATTGTACAATAACTCAACTCCTTAATAATTTTTTTTAAAAAGTTAGCATTTAAAAAAAAAGAGAGAAAGAAAAAGCAGACTTTGGTAACCTAGGCGCAGGCTCTGGGCACCCTCCACCAGGTGTGCCAGTGCAGTCAGATGTCACCTATAGAGCAGATGACATGAATTGGGCTCTGTAGCAAAAACAATAGGACAAGATGTATCTGCAGGTTTTTGGTCACAGTTCTGGAAGGAAATTAAAACTAGACACACCCTTTAGAGCAGCAGTTTCTGGCAGCGTACAATACTCTACCACAGTGGAGCCACTGACCAGGACTTTGCCCACGCAGTGTGAATGTACCTGTCTATAAAGGGGTAGTGGGTGGATGGCCTCTTCTGCCAGCCTCAATCTGCTATAGCACAGATCTTTAAATAAGTGGCATGTGTATTTACAACAGTGTCCACACCAACAGCTTATGTACTCAGCTGTGGACAGCGTCAGGTCAGGTTCTCCAGGAAACAGTCTCACTATGTGCAGTGGCTGCCGGGTGCCCATGACCTCGCAGGTACAGGAGAAGGTGTACAGATGCTTGGTGTGCAGATGGCCCAACAGAAGGAGCCTGAGCATCTAAATGGCCACTGTGATACAACCTGCCACTAATAACCTTTGGATGGAGACTGGAGAAATCAGGGCAGCTGATGGGCACCACTACAGGCAGCACGGGGAGAGTGTGTTAGTCACCTTTGCATCGCTGTGACAAATACATGAGAAACAACTTAGAGGAGAAAAGATTTACTTTGGCTCACAGATTCGGAGGTTTTAGTCCGTAGGGATCTGGTTCTAAGGCAGAAACCTCATGGAAAAAGGGTGTGGTGGGGGAAAGCTCAGCTCATGGCACGAAAGCAGACACAGGGACGGAAGGGGCTAGGGCCAAGGATAAACTCTTCCAAGGTGCATCCCCAGGGACCTATGTCCTCCAACTAGGTCCCACCTCCAGGTGGATTATTCACTTATCAGTGAGGTCAGATGAGGCCTGCTGAGGTCAGAGCCCTCATGATCCCATCAATGCCTAGAAGCCCCACCTCTGTACCCGTGAGACTGCGGGGATGTTCCAGGTCACCTTAACCCGTAGCAAATCGTGATCCACGGCCGCTGTTTATTTGTGCTAAGCAGTGGGCAGTGCACCAAGGCTCTGCATTAGGGAGGTGGAACAATGATCTCACCAGAAAAGTCTCTCTGAAGAGCCACCATGTGGCAAAATGAGTGTGGGGACAGATACACAAATCCGGGCACAATTATCTACACATCATGTACCTGCTCACATGGAGATCTCCACCCTGCAAATATGAAGATGGATGCTTTGACTAGGATATAGGCCCTGGCCCAGACCCAGGCAGAGGACCTGACCCTACGGGTACATAGGATGGGCGTAGACAGAGACCGTGGAGAATGCCTATGGTCCTAGCTACTCTTGAGGTGGAAGCAGTAGGATCACAAGTTCAAGACCAACCCAGGCAACTGAGCAAGACCCTGTCTCAAAATAAAAAAGAACTGGGGCTTTAGCTCAGTGCTTTCCTAGCATGTGCAAGGCAGGCCCTGGGTTCAATTCCCAGAACACACACACACACACACACACACACACACACACAAATAGTGGAATAAAAGTGCTAAAGTAGGATTGCTAAGGAGCAGACTGTCCCTAAAATACAGAGACTGGTGGTGGCCACAACTTGGTGTCAGGTGTCCTCTCATTTACAGCCCTGTTGCTTTACCCGTGTCCAGGGATAGATATGTTAGGTTGTCCAACCAGTATGGGGTTGGCAGATTGATTATATTGGCCCTTGGCCAAGTCATAAAAGACATAAATATGCTTTAACCTGCATAGACATAGTTACTGGCCTTATTTAAGTTTTCCCTGGCAAAAGAACTTATTAAAGTGCCACTATCTTAAGAAGTTAAATGTAAAATATGGATGCCCACATCTAATTGACAGTGACCAGTGCACAAATTCACAGGACATACTGTCCAGGACTGGGCCCAAGCACACGACGAATCATGACTTTCTACCATCTTGGGCATCAGGGTGGTAAAGAGAAAGACTGGCATATTAAAGTAACAGATATGGATCCTATTGGGCAAACCCACTTTGGCCAGCTGGATTAAAGTCCTTGCAGAAGTCTTAATAAATTTAAATGCCTACATAGCAGGAACACCTGATCCTTATGAGTGTCTGTGTGTGTCCAGGCTGTGCATCCAGATTCTGTAGAGTTGATACATGGCCAGAGAGAACTGATGTGTTGCATAGTCTCCAGCACTCCCAATTTGGTCTCTGTTGACCCTATTGGACTCTGGACCTATAGCCACAGCTTATGCCCTGATGGGCTGAGGAAACACCTCAGGATGCTACAGCCTGCCTCCTGGTCTGGCTTGCCATTATGCAGTTAGTTTCAGAATCACCCTTGGACCCCACCCTGTTGGCCTGCACAGTGTGCTACACTCCACCACACCAGCCCCAGCTGCTGCTGCTATGCTGTCTAACAGAGATGACGTTACCACTATTGTTTGGCTGGATGGTGCAGATTTACCCTCACGAGTTTCTGATACATGTTTAAATTTTTGCCCATAGCTGCAGTCTTGCTATTTTTATTGTTTTCCCTGGAGCCTGTGCTTTTATGAAACCCAGATTTCTTTCTTTTTTTTTTTTTTTAAAGGGGAGGAGAGCAGGGAAAGAATGAGAGAGAAGGAAGGAGAGAATCAATCTTATTTTTCTTTCATCTGGCCTTTGTTTCTCTGACACTCAGTTGTGCATGTGGTGCTGGGGTTTAAACCTGGGTCCCTGCACATGCCAGGCAAGTACTCCAACTTCTGAGCCACCTCTCAGCCCTGAAACCCAGATTGTTGTGTTGTCTGATCCTGTCCTTCTACAAGAGACTTGCTATGTCATTGGTTCTTAGAGCTCCTGGTAGGAAAAGTGATCATTAACATTTGCATAACCGTTCTTTGCCTGTTTTCGTGCATGTGCCTCTACTCTTCCTGTGGACCCTGCTTGCAAGCTGGACATTTGGCATTGTAGCCTGCCACCCACACGATGCTAAAACCTGTGGCAGGCTTAGTGCGAGTAATGGTAAAGGGGAGCGTGTGAGATGATGGAGATGGTTTTGAGGGTGGAATGTACGGATTCAACTTGACATGACCGCAACCGTCTCGAGCTGTGCCCGCCACGATTGCCTCTGAGCAACCCTCACTGATTTTCCTTGCGTAGTTTCCCAGAAAATCGTAAATATGTCAAACCATTGGAATTATATGTGGGACTTTTCAGTTGGCCCCTAACTCCAGGGTTGCACCTGATTCAATATTATCTTAAGATAAACCAGGTACATTGCAGCCAGGATGAAACCACTTTTGTCCTAACCCACTTTCTGACCCAAATTGGTCTTGCTGCCACCCAGAACCATGCTTCTGTCAGTAAGTCCCCCAGTAAGTTGCCCTCTATGCAGTCCTGGATCTGTCTGCCTTTCTTTCTTGGGTCTCATGGTACCTTAGGGTCAATCCTCACACACTGGACAATTGTTTTGAAACCAAGTGCTTGCACGTGCACACACTTTCACGCTTACATCTCAGCCATTTTCCTCTTTCTCTTTTTAATTTTTCTCTTTCTTTTTAATTGAAATATTCTCAATATTTATTAATGTGTCCTCAATCTTTCTGCTCATAAGCCTCACAATGGATCATTCTTTCATAGATCACAGCATATCACATATATAAATAAAGAGGGAATGAGCATAGAGAAGAAAGGATTTCTCAGCTTTAGAACCCAACTCAGTTTCTTTCATTTGACCAAAGACTCAAAGCTGAAAGTCTTCATAAGAGATTTGGGTGGAGCAGCTGGTCTGTTACTCGTCCCAGCTCATAAACTGCTTATGACATAGTTCCTGCAATGAACACACTGTACTGAACACAAATGCTGAAATACTGCTGAATTTTAAGGGAGGAAAATCACGTGGGTTCCATTGGGTGGAGGGGAGGTTTAGGAAGGCCTGGTTGCAATTTAAACCCAACGTAGACAGTAACAACCTACCTCAAAAGTAGAAAATAGAATGTCCAGGATCTTCATCGGAAACAAATTCTGGAACACCACCGCTTTGAGATAAATACAACATCTCCAGAAGAGACTTCCCACGGAGGTGTCTAGTTTGCAAATTTTTTTTCTAAGAGGAAATAAGAGATGAAAATAAAAAGCTTCTGAGCCCACAAATTAACTTTAAAAATAGAAGCATCTGTAGGAGCACCCCTCCAACCTGCATTGCAGGGAAAGCCACCATTCTCTGACATTCCACTGAAGAAAGCAAGTCAAAAGAGGATAATTGTACAACAAAGAAAAGGGTGACAAACTTTAGTCCCAGAGTCCCCTTTTGATTTTTTTTTTTCCAAGTGTATTTCTCAAAATGCCAAAGGTATGATAGGAACTCCTCAGTTACTGCATGGAAATAGTCACAGGGAGGACAGGAAGCAGTTAACAGAACCGTGTAATCAGAAACAGGGGATTTGGTTTCAAGTCACTTCAGGCCCGTGAGCTGAGCTACCATGGAGAAAAACTGAAGCAACCTTTGGGAGAGAAACCCAACCACCCACAGTGCAGAGCCTTCTAACTGCCATTTGGTCCCTGGCTCCTGGCCTCTGCCTGCTCTGTTCTCTCTTCTCCATCTGCGATGCCTTCCCACCACCTCCTCAGATTCTACCATCCTTCCCAGCTCTGTTGATATGCAACCTTTGGCTACAACTTGGGAACTACCCGGGTGTCGTTATTTTACCAATTTCTGGGCTTTGGTAGTGCCATCGTCCACCCCATGGCTCAAGATACGAAACTGTTATTTTCCTTCACCCCTTAAACAACCCATCATCAAGTCCTGTTGATGTGACTTCCAACACAAGTTCTGTTTCCCACCACCTGACTACTACCATGCTGGTCTAAGCCATCTCTAACTTAATCCAATTCCTCTAACAGGCTCCCAGTGTCCCCTACGTCTCCCTGTGTCCTATCTATCCTCCACTTGGCAGCTACAGTGTTCTCTTTAAAGTGTATTAGATCTCGTCAACCCCCTCTTTAAAACTACATCAGTTTTCCATCCCACTTGGAATATATTCAGAATTCTTTTTCAAAGCCCTAATTTGTTTTCAGCTTTAGCTGAAAGTTTTCTTGTTTATTCATTTCTGCCTTTAACTTCCTTATTTTTTTAAGTTTTGAATAGAAATATAAGCCAGGCATAGTGTCTCATCTCTGGCCTCTGCTGATGCAATCCTCCTGCCCTCTGTTCTCCTCCAGCTAGGATGTTCTGTGATGTCTCCACTGGTTAAGGTATTGCTTTTGCAGTCCTTCTACTTGGAATGCTCTTCTCCAGGTCCTCATGCAGCTGTATTCAGATCCCAGCTTAACAAAGGTCTTCCCTGATCACTCAGTCTACAGCAAGCACCCAGTTTCTATCACATCTTTTGGGTTGATTCTTTGTATAGTACTGATTTCTTTGTGTTACACCCATTAATATGCTTTCACATTCATTTTAATTTGCTTAGTGATGGTCTTTCCCTTTCTAAAATGTAAATTCTAAAAAGCAGGGTCTGTCTTGCTCACCATTCTATCTGAAGGGTGACCAGCATGCAGTAGGCGTGCCATGTACATTGTCACTAATGAACCCTTTCATCGTCTCCTTAGACATTTTTACGTTCTTTTACAGTGGTCATTTCCTGTCATGTTTCCTGGAATTAAAATCGAAAATAAAGCTAGGCACAGTAGGGCAAGCCTATAATCCCAGCAACTCAGGGGTAGGCAGTCTGAGGCAGGAGGCTCACAAGGTCAAAGTCAGCCTTAGCAACTTAACCAGGGCCTAAGTAACTTGACAAGATCCTGTCTCAAAATTAAAAAAATGAAAAAGTACCAGGGATGTAACTCAATGGTAAAGCACCCATGGGTTCAATCCCAGGATAAATAACAACAACAACAATGAAAAGTATCATATTCTTTTCTGGTTTTTAAACAAAATAACCAGAGCATCACTTCTTTTCTTATTGAATCAAAGTTCTCATTCCTAAAAGCAAATACTGTACATATTGACAAGGAAAATATCAGGAGCATTAGTTTTTATTGACTGATATGTCACTACAAATGAGTCACATTTTCCTGCTTTTTCAGATATGTGGTTATCTTTGATTGGTTGCTGGACATTGTAAATACTACTCAGGTGAATTCTCAATTTTGTTATCTCTTTAATGGAGTATTGAGCTTCAATCTACCAGGTAGTTAACTTATGGATCAACTTGGTCTTTTAAGAGCCAAGTAGTTCTTTAGCCTTGTTAGGGGAGGTTCGATTAGGGTAACCTTGACTTGAAGACAAGCTTAGCCCTCTCTTAAGATGTGGCCTTCCTAGGTCCTCTACTGACCGACTGCCTGGAGTGTCCAGTAGGATCTCTCTATCTGGATCCTCAGAGCTTAAATGTCTCCTAACCCGGAGTGAGTTTCACTAGTCATTTAGCTCACATCTCTTACGGCTGCTCTTTCCCTGCAAGACTCATGGAGTCTTGCCCCACACAAGCTCAGCTTCATTTTCATCTTAAGACTCGTGAAGCCTGATGCAGAGGCACACACTTGTAATCCCAGTGATTCGGAAGGCTGAGGCAGGAGGATTGCAAGTTCAAGGCCAAACTCAGCAAGTTAGGGAAGCCCTGTCTCAAAATGAAAAGGGCTGGGAATGTAGAACAGCGGTAGAGTACTTCTGGATTCCATCCCCAGTACCGGGCCACACCAAAAAGACTCATGGGGAAGGGGAATCCTAAGCAGATATCTAGAGCTGTTTCTCTGCAAAATTCCCTCCATTGTCTTGTGCCAATTCCAGCCATCTCAGTAGCCCTGAACTTTAATCTCTGTCATCTTGGCTCAGGAAGAAGGCTATCCTGCACCACAGAGGGTAAAGTTCCCCCAAGCAAAAAGCTAGGGCAATGAGGAATTCATCTTATTTGTTTCCCTGCTTTCAGTAATCACAGTCCTTTCTAAAGTCTGTAAACAATTATTTCACATATTTTTTCCAATTTAAAAGTTGTTTACAACAGGAAGACAAGTCTGTTACTAATTATTCCACAATGGAGAGAAATGAAAATTGCCTTCTTGGGTGCTTTTGAGGTGTGCAAAATTTATTTTCCCCAAAACTGAATGGCCCAGAGTGCTATATAGTTTTATATCTTTTCCTTGGAAAGAATAGGATGACTTTCGAAGTTTAAAAAAAAAAAACCCTCAAAAGATGCAACCAAACTGTTGTGATACTGAGGTAGATTCTGGGTATAACTCACCAAGTCATTAAGTATCAGGATTAAATAAAATAATAGCCAATGGTATGGGCCCAGTGACCAGAACACAAGGGTCTCTGTTGAATACAGCATTCCTTCTTTTCTCCTTAGGGAGATGCTTGACGCCAAGTTCTATTTTAAATTGATCTGGTGAACTAGTAATTGAAAGGATGCCTGTGGTGACTCCTTTTCCAAAGCAAAGGGTCCTTTTGTGAAACGAATAAACACTTCCTAATCTTTTTGTAAATATAGATTTTTATAAATTTGGTTGGCTTAATGTGCTCTGTGAGGAATTTGTTTGCTAAGGCTAAGTGTGGGTGTGGGTGTGAGCGTGTGTTTGGGAAAGAGTAAGGAAAAAGGGGTTTGCCCGTGCCATGCCATGAACCCTGTTGGTCTGGGTAGAAGCCATGGGGTTCCAGGATCGCATTTTGAATGAGATAAGACAGTAACAAATGCAGGATGGGAAATCCCTAGACTGAAAAAAAGAGGCATCCAGTATTCCAGTTTCTGCCATTACTGCTCCCTGGCTTTTCACAAATCACTTTCTAAGAATCTAGAAGGAAATCTGCCAGGTCATGTCTCTGCCATGGAAATTTGCTTATTCGTTTGTTTATTCTTGTAATAAATACTTCTTGAGCACTCATTGTGTGCCGGGAGCCATTGCAGATTCTGGAGACACACCTGTGAGTGCAGCCCTGCCTTCATGTTAATAGACCTGGGCAAGGACCTAGGAGAATGTTGGGGGTGGGTGGCGTTCTTTTTAAGTGCGGCTGATGAGACTTCCCTTTTGTATATAGCAAGGGGGCACCTGACCAGAACACATTGGATCCGAGGCCAAAGGAAAGCAGAGGGTGAGGGGAGCCACACAGACATATGAGGAAACAAGGAAAGCAAAGGCCTGGACTGGGAGCAATATTTTCGGTGTGCTGAGGACTTGCAAGGAGGCCACGATTGTTGAGTGGAATAAGGAACAGGTGAGATGTAAGAGATGAGGATGGAAAATTGGGGAGCACCAGGTCTTGCAGGCCGTGGCAAGGACTTTGGATTTCACTCTTAATTGAACAGGAAGCTGTTGGAAAGTGTGGAGCTGCAGAAGGACATGAACTTATATTTTAAAGGATTGCTCTAGCTGCTATGTAGATAAGAAACTGAAGTAAGAAGACCATTGAAGTTGCTTTTGGAATAATACTTATGACAGGTGGTTTAGGCCAGGTAGCAGCAGAGTTGGTAAAAAAGAGTCAGATTCAGGATACATTTCAAAGGAAGATTTGACCATACATGTGGATGGATTGGGTGTGAGGTATGGGGCTGGGGAAGCAAAATCAAGACCACCATCAGATTTTTGGCCTGAACAACTGGAAAAATGACAGAACCATTCTTGGTAGGAGTGGAAACTGGGGTAGTAGAAATTAGGTATTCGTTCAAGATAGTCTTATATTTAGGAGGACTTCACTGCCATACAGCCATGAACCAATGCATAATGCCAGGGCAAGCCAAGGCTGATGCCATTCCATGGTCTCCCCCTAAGAATTCGATTTGCCACTATCACATTCATTCTTAATTGTTTTCAAGGGGAGATGCTGAGATGATAAGTGAGTATTCAGGCTGGGTGCACCTCTGAGCAGGAGGTACAAATTTAGAATCATCACTGTAGAGATGATACTTAAAGCCACAGAACAGGATGAGACCCTGGCAAAGAGTTATGCCAGTATTTAGGGCCAATGTGAGCAGGATGCAGCCAAGAAGACTGAGACCAAGAAGTTGCTTCAGAGAGACTGGCACCCATGTTACTGTCTCTCGTCCCCATTCTCTTCATCTGTAAAGCAGAGATACTAATTCTCAGCTCATGAGTTGTAATGATTAAATGAGATAAGGTATTGTCCTCCAGGTTGCAGTCTACTGAGCAGGAGGGGAAAGGATTTGATTCCTTCTCAAGGGCTTCTTCCCTTGTGTTTTCTGCACTGAACATCATGGGTCCACTTGGCGTCATTTCTCAAGCTGCTCTGAGATGTGAAGGCCCTCAGAGCCTGCTGTTTTGCCAGTTCCTTGGGATAAACCATGTCTAATGTCAGGTCCAACAACAGGTCTTTCTGAAGGTCAAAGAGGCTGGCATCTGTGTGTGATGGTGAAGAAATATGAGGTAGAATGAGATACCTTAAGGACCACTAGAGAGGATGCAGTGGGTGCTAGGCTGTGCCTTGGGATCCAGGCACCCAGTCTCCAGCCCATGGGAGTGTTGGTGACCAATTGCTCTCAACTGATTTTCTCTTGGGGAAATTTCCGTCAGGGAATTTTCCTCAATGTCAGGCCCCATCCCTGGGAGCAGCCATTCAATGATTATGATGCTGAGGTGGTATAAAGTTCTTTGCCTGCAGAGCCAAATCTGAAGTGTCCAGCAGCACCTGTGGGAGCAGTTGGAACCTTGCCTCCAGGTCAATTTCTCCCTCCACTCACCCCCACTTCCCTCACTCCTCACAGATATTTCTCTTGAGAGCACACCCCAATAAACCTGCACACAAGTCTGAGTCCTGGGATCTGTTTCTCAGGGTACCTGAGCTAAGACAGTTAGAAATGATCGCAGGAAGCAAGCTCTAACCTGGGATTTTGAACTGAATCGCTCACTGGCAGGGCTGTGAAGACCTCATCACTCATGATGAAGTACTCACAGCCTCCAGCAAATGCAGCAGGCATTGTCAAGACCAGCAACCAGGGTCAAGTCACACGTTGCCCAGCTGGGGAAGTGCTGGGCCTACGAAAGAAAAAAGGAACTGCAGAACCTGGCCATATATACTGAGGGAGTCTGGGAGAGTGTGCATGAGACTGGACCCTAAGAGTGCTAGATCAAGGGTGAGGCATGGGTAAGGTCTGATGAGAGAAAGTGCATTCATTATCTATTGCTGGGTAATAATACCACCCCAAGCTTCTGGCTTAAAACAAAACCCATTTATTGCCTCACAGTTCCCATGAGTCAGGAGTTCTAGACAGCTTTGCTAAGTCCTCTGCAAGGGGGCAATGAAGGTGTCAGCCCAGGCTGCGCACTTCCAAGCTTATCTCATTGTTGGCAGGATTCAGGTCCTCGCAGACTACCAAATGGAAGCCTTGGTTTCTTGCTGGGTGCCTGCTGTAGGCTGCCTGGGGCCTTGCTACCTAGCCATTCCCTTTCGGGAAGATCATACCGTGACAGCTTGCTTCTTAAAAGCCAGCAAGTGAGAGTCTCCTAGCAAGACCGATGTTCCAGTCTTAATGTAGCATAACCACATAACCATGTGCTTCTTGGCAAAGGTCTCAAGCACACTCAAGGGGAGGGATTACGTAGAGTGTGAATACAAGAGGCAGAGTCATGGGAGCCACCTGAGAGTCTCATCATGGAGAGAGAATTTATTGATATGGGAACATTCTCCTATGATGCAGCATTAACACCCTGGCATGTCCCTGGGGGATAATGTAAATGTGCTTCTCAGAGAAAGCAATGGCCTAAATTAAGTGAAATAAATGCAAAAATTGCTGCAGCAGATGGTAGAAGACGGGACAAAAAGGCTCATAGCAATTGGGATGTAGGAGTGGCTGCAGTACATACGACTGGAAACCCCAACAGTCCTATTCTTTGGGACAGAACATTACCGAAGTGATATTTAATACACTGAGGAGAGCAATGCTGAGGACCTGCTACAGAGGCTGTGGCACTAATCCAGGCACCAAGAGACTGAGGCTTGGAGGATCAAGGAATGGTGGAAGTGGTGAGAAGAGAATGGACTCTGGAATAACAGATTTGTCGAAGGGTTGAATGTGGGATGAGGGAATGAGGAGTCAAGGATGACTCTAGGGCTTTGGAGCTGAGAAAGAGGAAGAATGGAGGTACTGAAGTGGGAGAACTGTAGGGAAAGCAGGTGTGTAGGGAAAACGAAGAGTTCTGCTGTTAAGAGGGACATGTCTGTTAGACATCCAAATAGAGATATGTATAGGCAACTACGTTTGAGTCTGGAGTTGGCCGGGAGAAGTCCAGACAAGAGCTAAATGTGTCTTCACAGCTGTGGATGTATGGACCAGCCACATGATGGGATGAGTCATCTAGGCAATAAGTGTTGATAAAGGAGGGGTCAGAGAAGCTGAGCCCCAGCCCCAGACATTCCAACATGTAAAGACTAAGGAGATGAGAGAACCAGGGTCTACCACAGGGATAATGAGAGAGAGGGAGCGGGGGAGATCTAGAAGAAATGAGGGGCAAGGACCAGGCTGCGATGAGGAGGGCTGTTGGTAGCTCATCTGATGTCGTGAGCTTCAGAGCTGAAGATGTGAGAAGAGGGAAGAGACATTTGAAAGTTCTGGAGGTAGGCTTTGGAATACGGTTATTGGGAGAAAAGGGAATAGGAAACTTGGAAAATTTTCCTTCTAGGTTCTCAGTTTCTTTTTCTTGTCCTCTTTTTTTTCTTTCCAGGGGAGGTGTTGGGGTTTTTAGCCCCCTTGCGTCCCCCCTGGCCTGCAGAGGAGAAGGAGAGAGGCATGCCCCAATCAAGGCGGCAGGGAGAGGTAAGGGTCGACTGACCACCCATTCCCAGCCCTCCCCAGGAGGACAATCAGATGAGTCAGGGAGACCAGTCACGGGGCGGGGGGGAGATATGGGCACTTGGTAGAGAATGAGAGGCTTGTATTCCAGTTGATAGGAAAAGCTAAGGCTCTCAAAGGTCCTACTTTAAGGCACAACCAGCAGTCCGTCACCAAGAGGGCGTTGGTTTCATTAATGGGCCGACTCTAATATATCCTGAGCTTCAGGGTCTAGGTGGAAAGGGCCTTGAGGTTCAGAGAGTAATATGGGCCTGTAAGTGGGAGGGGTTTGTAACCTAATTGGTTCCTGTTCAGCCACATAGACCATTTGTTCCTTTGCACTGTCTTGCAGCCCCCCATCAGACCGGTAATCCTGAGCTAATTTGGTCCAGCAATATTTTTTTCTTTGATATTGGCTGTTTACCTGTACCCATGTTTCCTTCTTCCAAGGGCAGGTGAAACCGGCCTTAGGCGTTATGGCTTCTCCCACCCAATACTCCTTACCTGAACGGGTGCACACTGTGACCTTATGTTGCTCGTAGCAGGCCGCGTGGACATCAGTTTGAGCCTCAAAGTGACCGCCAGAACCCGTGCAAAGTTGTTGGCAATCAGGGTAACCGGAAGATTGTGTGAGTGAGAGAGCTCCGATCAGAAGGGGAAGTATCACGTCAAGGCGACGAGGTGTCATTGTGAGCTATCAAAGGGTTTAGTATGGCCAGGCCAGCAGAGACAGCAACGCCCACAATGAAAAGTAGGAGGGCAATAATTAGGGATCCGGGGACCACCAAGCAGACAGTCCAGAAGGGTCATTTCATTCCTGTAAAGAAGAGATGGGGAAAATTCATTCCTCAAGAGAGGGCTCTTTTGGGACAGGTGGCGAATTTGGGCAATACTTTAAATCTCTTGCCAGAACCCAGGTTAGGGTTGGTTCACACATCCAAACCCTCTGCTCATATTAAGGAGGGGGTCAGGGACCCGCCATGTCCCCGTGAGGGGGTCCTTCCATTGGACCTCCACCCTGACATAGGGTGCTTGTTCCAACCAGTGCCTCTGAAAAGCTGTGAGGGGTTCGTCTTTGGAAAAATTTTAAATATTTAATGTAAGCATAGCTATTCACAGTTGTTCATGGGGATTGTTTCCCCCTTTTTGTTTTATTAATTGATTTTTTAAGGTTTTATTATATCTTTCAATAATAGCTTGGCCTTTTGGATTGTAGGGTATTCCTGTGGTGTGTTTAACATTCCACTGCTGAAAGAACTTTTGTGTTGCTCTACTTATAAAGCTGGGGCCATTGTCTACCTTGATCTGTGTTGGTAATCCTAGAATTGCAAAACATTGTAAAAAATGATCTCTTGCATATTTACTGTTTTCGCCTATGTTGGTTGTAGCCCAACATGCATGGGAAAAGGTGTCTATGGACATAAATATGTATTTTAATTGTCCAAAGGGAATGTAATGAGTGACATCTGTTTGCCAAAGAGCATCGGGCCTAAGGCCTCTGGGGTTTACCACTGGAGATTGGAGTGGGGGAACTTGTAAGAAGGCCATACATGACTTGCATGTTTTTACAATTTTTTTTAAGGTCTCTAATGGGTACAGAGGAAATCTCTGACATAGCCCTCTCCAGTTCATGTGAGTGAGCTCATGGAGCCCTTGAGCCAACTGGAAACCCCCTGGGAAGCGATAATGGGCATCATGGTCCCATAGGTAGCCAAGCGATCAGCTCTGTGATTGCCTTGGGCTAATAATCCAGGCAGTCCTTGATGTCCCCCGAGGTGTTGGAGGAAGATGGGTTTGGTCCGCTCCTGTAATAATGATCGGACTTGAATCATCAAAGGGGTAATGGGGTTTTTATCTAATTTTATGTATGGTAGCGGTAAGGACAGGTGTAGGTTGACCACATATAGGCTATCAGAGAACAAACTGAAGGGGTCCTGTACATGGGTTAAGGCCAGAGCTACAGCATACAGCTCCTTGAATTGCGCAGATCCTGTGACTGGTTCAAGGTAATGTAAGATTTGATTTTTAATCTTGGTTTGCAGGAGTGGGGTAAATTATTGCAGCAGATCCCTACTTTCCTCCATCGGTGAATACATTGGTAGCTCCTGCTAGGGGTTTAGTTGAGAAAAGCATGGGAGGGGTCCACTGGAGTTTAGAGAAAGAGGTAACCCATCGCGAGGTCCCATAATGGCAATCTATGAGGCCCAAGAAACCCTCAAGGGCACAAGCTACCCGATTGTGATTTCTTCTGACCCAATCAAAGTCTGATAACCGGTAGGGGACCACCAAGGCATCGGGGTCTTGCCCGTAACATCTTTGTGTAGTCTCCCTACCTTTTACCACAAGGTCGGCCAGTTGATCAAGTTGGGAATAAACTCTAGGGGCTCCTCCCACAGCACTACGCACCCATTGAAGGGGCTCACCCAGTTGGGTGACAGCTGTCATGAGTAAATGAGTCCCAGGGAGGATCCACAGGTGGAGTGGGTGTTTGGGTTGGTAGCGAGCCAGCTCAGCATCATTTAATGCATCTTGAATTTTTTGGAATATCAGCCGGTGAGCTGGGGTTACACTAATAGTACCAGTAGTGGTCATGTCTCTCAGCAGGTTGAACAGTGGGGGGTCAATGTTTCAGTGGATATTTTGAGCCAGGGCCTGAGCCAGTTAAGTTCTCCCAGCAGCTTTTGTAACTCCACCAAGGTATATGAGGTTTGGAACTTTAGTTGAGGTTTAAGGGTGCTTGGGGAGCCCAACTTGAGTTCCGTACCCAGAATTTTGAAAGGAGGAAGGGTTTGTACTTTATCACTAGAGACATGTAATCCCCCAAGCTAAAGGAGGTTTCGGAGCTCCTTATAGGTCTCACCAAGAATTGTAGGGTCAACCGCCCCCAGGATGATATCATCCATGTATATGTACAGGGTGACTCCAGGTCGCCCCAAAAGAGGGGACAAGATTTGTGATACATAAGATTGGCAGAAGGTGGGGCTATTGGTCATTCCCTGAGGTAGGACCACCCATTCATACCTTCGGTCTGGTCCTTGAAAATTAGGGGATGGGATAGAGAAAGCAAATTTTTCACAATCTCGGGGGTGTAAGGGGATAGAGAGGAAACAATCCTTGGTGTCAATAACAATGAGCGACATATTCTGAGGAATCGCCGGGATCCAGGGGAGTCCCCGCAGGGGGACCCTACAGGTACCATCCGTTCACTAATCTTTCTCAAATCCTGCAGCACTCTCCATTTTCCTGAGGCCTTTTTTATTACAAATACTGGGCTGTTCCACGGACTAAAGGAAGGCCGAATATGTCCTAATTCCACCTGTTCTGAGATTATCTCTTCCAGCTTCTGTAGTTTGATTGAGGGGAGGGGCTACTGCTCCACCCAGATGGGGGCCTGGTAGCCATCGAATGGCTGGCACCATAGGAGCAGTGGCCCTTAGGATTGGGGTTGTGGCTGTGCACCAGGGAGGGGGCAGGAGCCCCCTGCCTTTTGGCCTCAAACAGGGAGTCTCCTATATAGTTGCTAAATCAGCCTGATAGGTTGAATTGTTGTTGGTACTCTTTGTTCTCTAATATATCCTCATAGAGGGCTGTATGGTCTGTGGTGATGTAGACCTCAGCCTCCTCCAATATATCTTGACCTAGCAAGTTAGCAGTCAGACCGGAAGCCACCAGAGGTCGTACCTCCCCTTTGCTACCATCTACGTCTTGCCAAGGGAGCCAACCTTTGGTCTCCTCAGACATAGTGCCTCCTCCCACCCCCATTAGCTGAGGTCCAAGGACTAGCTTCCATTGGGGTGAGATTTCTTCCTTTCTCAACACTGTATGATCTGCCCCGGTATCAATGAGGCAGCAAAACTTCCCCGCTATAAAGATGTCCATCTTAGGTCTCACCCCCGGTACAATGGGTACTGTCCAATGTGCCTGGGGGAGACAGCGACGGGGGCCTCCTTTGGGTATGGGGCTGGAGGATGCCCCTCATTCAGTTTAAAGGTTTGCCCTCAATATCAAACTTCAATTTGCAATCTTTTTTCCAATGGAGGCCCTTTTTGCAACGAGGGCAAGGTGTCTTGAGGAGTATGGCCTCCTTGGAAGGATTGGGGGGGGCAACCTTGTGGGCCCTGTTATCCTCTCCCATGTGTGGGGCACTCTCTTTTAAAATGGTCCACCTGTCCACACCCATAACAAGCTCCCTTTTGCATGGAGCCCGTAATGCGGAAGGCAGATGTAAGTGCCTCCACGAGTGAGGCCGTTTGAGCTTGCAAGGCAGCAACAAGGACCATCGTCCCATGGATCAATTTTCATCCCCGCACAAGCCAATTTGTGGTCAGAGGTCATTCCTTCCCAGACCAACATTTTAACAGACTGGTCTCTCAGAGGCCCAGGATGGAACTTCCTCTGAAGGCTCCTTTCTACCCTCTCAATGAAAGTGGCCAGGTCCTCACTGGCCTTCTGGATTATACCGGGGACAGGGGACTCCGAAGGCCCTTCCTCGAGTTTTTGCCAGGCAGACAACCCCAGGGCACGGACCTGTTCCTGATAAGGGGCGGCAGGGCAGCTTATAGGAGCCTGGTGGAGTACTGGTCAGAAGTTCCAGAAAGCATCCCATAGGTTATGGGCACCGGGGGGTTGTTTGTCTGATTTCTATCAGCCTGGGCATGTCATTCCTCGTTAAAGAAAGTGCACCATTTGAGGTACAGGGGCCCTGGGAAAACAGCCTTGGTTAAGTTTTTCCAGTCTTGGTTGGTACATTGCTGATGATCCAGGCCCTGGAGGATGTTCTCTGCCCAGGGGGAGTTAGGCCCGTCCTGCGAGATGGCCTTTTTGAGCTCTTTTAGGTCTTGAGCCTCCCTTGGGTACAAAGCAGCAGGCCTGTTGCCCCCGGGATTAACATTTACCAGAAAGGCATGGCAGAATGGCAAAGGGGGGTGGCCTCTGGGGCTCAGATCAGGGTCTGCAACTAATGGGTGATTGTAAGATAGGGGCAATGGCGGTGTCCCCTTTCCCCCATCAGGAGATGGCGGCGGCATCCCCTTCCCACCATCACAAGATGGCGGCGGAGCCGAAGGGGAGCACGGCCGATAATGGGGAGGTCAGGCAATCCCGAAGACCTCATCAAAAGGGTCAGGGGAGTTTTCTCCAGATTTATCTCCTTCGAGGGTGGGGAGGGACAGGCTGGAGTCTCCTCGGTGAAAGTCGTCCACGCAGTCGGGGCAGGGGACAGGAAGAGAGGATGGGGACCCTTTAGTCTGTCTTGGGGGGCCTCCTGGGACCGTCCTGGGGAGAAGCAGGCTTTGAGGGCAGGTAGGGTAGGATAAACCCCCAGCGGAGGGTCCTCTCCTAAATTAATTTCTCTCTTTCAGACCAGTCGTTGGACCTGGTCCCATGTGGACCAATCAAACAAGTTAGAGGCGGGGAGCCAGGGGCTGCCCGAATCAAGGTAATCCAGGCCTTTTCGGCTTGCGATTCAGAGACTTCCAGGCCCCGGCTTTTAAGAATGTATCTCAGTGCTCTCAGCGCCGGGTCATCATGTTTAGAGTGAGATTGCCCCATCTTTTCAGGGAGACCCTTACCTTGACCTCGATTAGCCCGGCTCGCCCATGGCTTTGGTTCACCACTTCCTTCCTCAATGACCCTGTTCGGGCGCCACTTGTTGGGGTTTTTAGCCCCCTCACATCCCCCCTGGCCCGCAGGGGAGAAGGAGAGAGGCACGCCCCAACCAAGGCAGCCGGGAGAGGTAAGGGTGACCCCCCTTCCCAGCCCTCCCCGAGGAGGACAATCAGACGCGTCAGGGAGACCAGTTGCAGCTGGAGTTCGTTTACTGAGGAAGTGTACATGGTAATATAGAGTGGCAGGGCCAATAGGGAGAGGAGACGTCAGAGATGGAGGGGGGAGTTCCTGTGGGCAATCCAACCATATAAGGAGAGGCCCATAAGTGGTCTATGCGTCGGTCATAAGGGCTGCAGGTGGCTGCTCTGATCACATGCACACAAGGGGCCGCCCGCAAATCGCCACCTCAGACTGATGTAATCCCCATGAGGTATTGCCCCACAGGGAAGGGGGACCTGGGGAATGGAACCCAGGGCCTTGAGCGTGCCAGGCAAGTGCTCTACCACTGAAGTACAACCCCTGTCCCTTTCTAAATTTTTTTGAGACAAGGTCTTTCTAAGTTGCTGAGGCTGGCCTCAAACTTATAATCCTCCTGCCTCAGCTTCTCTAGTCTCTGGGTGCCTGGCAGGTTTCGGTTCTTATGGGGCTGGAGGGAACTGGGCAGAGAGGAGCATATGTGCAAAGTCCTGTAGGGGTTATACAGCTGAGCACGATGGTGCATGTCTGCGATTCCAGCAACTCAGGAGGGTGAGGCAGAAGGATCGCAAGTTCAAGACCAGCCCCAGCAACTTAGTAAAGGCTTAAGCAACTTGGTGAGACCTGTCTCAAAATAAAAAGGAAAAAAGGCTGTAGATATGGCTCAGTGGTAAAGCACCCCTGGGTTCAAGCCCCAGCACCCCTCCCCAAATTGTGGACCTTTGAATGTGAAGAGACCCGAGGAAAAATGCAAGTCCTCTTCAATAATGCCTTTGTTGAACTGTACTTCTTTGTTGCTTTGCTCTTTGTTTCCCAGGGTTTGGGATATGGTCTTGTAGGTCTTATTTAAGACAAGGTTTAAGTTAGATGAAGATACTTGACTCAAGTCAAGGTTCTGGTCCCCAGAAAAGACAAAACCCAGGTAGGCAATCTTTAAAGAATAGTACTATCAAGGGCTCCTCCAGCCCTATTCATCCACTCTCTGTCCATTCATGCAAGCAATCAAACCCTCCAGTGTCCGTTTCAGGAGGACTGGGACTATGTTTCATTTCTCTTACATTCCCAACACCTCGATGAGGGTTTTTGCATTCATCCCTCAAGTGAATATTTGCCATTGCGCCCTGTACTTCTCTGTAGCAGTGCAGTCAGGGAAATGAGCACGTTGGTGGGATAAAGCGTTGGGTTAAGCTGGTTTAGGTACGCCTCTCTAAGAAGACCTCATTTTGCTCAAGTTGGAAGAATGAGACATGGCTGCCCATGTGGGTGATAAGAAATGCTTACTTTCTAAGCAAAGGAAATGCAACTGGAAAACTCAAGGCCAAAAAGATCTTGATTGTTGTTTTGCTTGGTGTGATGGTGATGCAGGGGTTTTGAGATGAGGCTGGATTCTCTGCTCCTGTTGGCAAGTGGAGTTTCGGCTGACTGTAGATCTGTGGCCAAAATAGCCCGTTTTTAGCATTTGTAGCTATTCTCAGTTTTGAGAATTTGAGCTAGCTACAGATCTCTGCAGCTGAAATAGTGTTAGCAACCAGCTGAGTTTTTCTCTGCTACTGTTGAGTGGTGTGTTGCAGCTCTTGATGTGGAAGCATACTCCTGGGAATTTGGCGCCAATTTTCTTCTGGGTTCTTGTCTCACAAATTCAAAGAATAAAATCCGTGGAGAACCACAGAAGTGAAGAGTGAAAGGAGTAGGATTTATTTAAAGAAGGAGAACAGAGTCTGTGCAAGGCAGAGGGGTACCTAGAAGCAGGATACCATCTTACGTGTGTATATTGGTTTTGGGGATGAGCAGGCATTGAGAAAAGCACCAACATCATTGGTTAAACTCTATGTAAAACAGGCATAGAAACTAAGCACCAAAATCGTTGGTTAAAATCTATGTAAAACAGGTAGCAAATCTTTCCTAGTTCCTGTTGGACACACTGGGAACCATTGTTGGACATGCTAGCGCGGGAAAGAGACCCCTGGTAGCTGAGGCAAGAAGTTTTATTAAGAGAGGTAGCAGTATGACTGCTTCCAGAACCAGAGGGAACAGTAAATAGGTGGTCTGGAGAGGGGGAATTTATGAACTCTTGTGGCTCTCTTGGGAGAGTAGGGCTTGGGCAGTTGCCTGCCAGCTTGGTGTAGTGAGGTAAGGCTTACTGCAGCTGCGCCACTACATTGGCTACTGCAGGCCCAGGCCTAAAGAGGTGGGGTGTGTCTCTAGAAGACTGTGCTTTGTGATAAAGGAATTTACATCTAAATGTGGCCATCATTATTGACAGTTATCTTACAGTTCCCACCTGTGTTCACCCCCACTTCTTTGTCTTCCCACCTCTGAGACAAAGGAGTTACTCCCTCAGGTGAGCCTCGTGGTCTTTTGCATTTGAGAGCCCTGAGCAGGCCTATTAATCTCTCTGCCTGCTAGCTTCTAGGTGTGGTTGAATGGGGCCCAGTGTCCTGACTACCTAGCCATTTTACTATCTCCCCTAATCTCTAGCAATGACATATGCCTGTAACCCAAAGGACTCAATAAGCTGAGGCAGGAGGATCCACAAATTGGAGGCCAGCCTGAGCAATCTAGCAAGATCTGTCTCAAAATAAAATATAAAAATGATGGCTGGGGATATGTCTCAGTGTTAGTTCTGCTCTAGCATGGGCAAGACCCTGGGTTCAATCACCAGTATCATCCCCCCAAAAAAAAAATCTTGATAATTTGGGGAACTTAATGAAAACCCATAGTTAGCTGCTCCTGAGAAATAAGAATTTAAGCTACATCTTGTACTTTTCCCCAAAAAATGCTTCTTTAGAATAGTTGTTAATGAATGTTTCATAACAAAAGTAATGCCAATAATATTTTCACATTTCTTTTAATATTTATTGCTATTTGTTATGGTTTGGATGAAAGGTGTCCCCCCAAAAGCTGAATATGTGAGACGATGCAAAAAGGCTGAGAGGTGATGTGATTGGTGATGAGAGCCTTCACCCAATCAGTGAGTTAATTCCCTAAGGGATTAATTGGCTGGTAACTGTAGGTAGGGTGTGGCTGGAGGAGGTGGATCATTGGGGGTGTGTCTTTATGGTATATATTTTGTATCTGGTGAGTGGTGTTTCTCTCTCTGCTTCCTGGAGCCATGCTTGAGCCCCAGGGAACGGAGCCGGCTGCCCATGGACTAAGACCTCCAAAACGGTAAGCCCTCAAATAAACTTTTCCTCCTAAAATTGTTCCTGTTGGGTCTTTTAGTCACAGCAATGAAAAAACTGACTAGAGCATTACTGGTTTCTTTTGCCTTTTAGTTTTGCTTTATGGTGATAATCAATACAGTTTTATGTATTCATATTTATCCAACTTTTCACTTTCTGCCTTCGGTAACATCCACAGAAAGTCTTCCTTACCTTAGAATTATCCAATTTTCTTTTCTTCTACGACTTTCATGATATCAGATTTTACATTTGAATTTTTAATTCATCTGAATATTTTAAGATGTGTGGCTCTCATGTTTCCACTGTCTCTCAATAAAGAATGTTTTAGGGAGGTTGTAGGCGTAGCTCAGTGATGCAGTGACTGCTTAGCATGCATAAGGCCCTGGGCTCAGTCTTCAGCACACAATAACATGCTTTCTTCACTGAGTCCCTCATTTTCTACTGTGCATGGGACCTTTTCCATGATATTTTGTAGTTCATTATTTGGGCTGTTCAGAAAGGAAAAAAAAAAATACAAACACACACACACAGAGTTTAATGTTTTTATTCTGTTTTTCTGTTTTGAGATAGGACCTCACTAAAGTTGCTGAGGCCTCCCAAGAACTTGAGACCCTCCTGCTTCAGTCACTGGAATTACAGGTGTGTGCTATTATGCCTGCTTTATGTGCTTTTCAGATAAGAATATTGTGACCAGTCCCAATGAGACAGATCAGGAGAGACAGTGAAGTGGCTAGGCAGTCAGGACAAAGGGCCCCATCTAAGATCTAGAGGTAGAGAGCAGTTGACAGGGCATACTCAGGGCCTTCAAATGCAAAAAAGACCATTAGGCTCATCTGTGAGAGCAGTTCCTTTGTCCTAACTCGGAGATGGAGGTGGACACAGGTAGGAACTAGAAAGCATTTGCCACCTGTCTTACATAGATTTTAACCAACGATGTTGATGCTCTTCTCAATGCCTGCTTTGCATGAATGTTAATTATGCTCATACCCCAAATCAATATAAACCCCAGCCTAACATACTGAGACGGTGTCCGCTTCCAAATGTCCCTCCGCCTTGCGGAGTCTCTGCTCTTCCTTAAATAAATCCTACTCCTTTTACTCCCCCTTCCGTGGTTGTCTGTGGATTTTATTCTTCAAATTCATGAGACAAGAACCCAGAAGACTGGTGCCCAATTCCCGGGGTGTCTCCACGCCAAGAGCTGCAATGCACTACGGGAAATCCCAGCTCTTAGCTGGGTAGCTGCTAACACTTTGGGGCTGCAGAGACCTGCAACTAGCCCAAATTCTCAGTTTTAACTGGGAAGAGCTGCAAACACTGAAAACAGGCTTGCTTTGGCTATGGAATTCTGTAGCCAGGCCCTCTTCATTCACCAGTGGGAGCAGAGAATCCAGCATTGTCTCAAAAACCCTGCATCACCTGGACTGCGGTCTCCATTCTATTAGTATTTCATTTGACTCTCTGATTTTCCAATAGTTAAAATTGGCAAATAACATTTCTTTCCGTCTTTTCTAATCTGAAAAACACAAAATGGTACCTCAATGTTTCAGTGGCATTTCTTGGACCATAGTGGTGAGGATCTTTTCAGATGTTTATTGGATGTGTTTTCCCTAGTGAACTGCCATTCATATGTTTGGTTTCTCTATTTCGTTGATCTGATAAAATTATTTTTAATTCATTTCTACTTTAACAAAATAAATACTTGCCTGTTATTTCTTCCAAGAGAGGAAGAGTCACCAAAGGTCAAAGGTAAATGTCAGTTTATGAGAAGGGCACTACAGTCTAGTGCCTGACTGTATATTGGCCTTTTGTTCCTTGGTCCTTAAGATCCCATGGGAGGTGGGTTGATCAGTAAAGCATCTGGAGGGGGAAGGGCCTTTTCAAATCAGGAATCACACAGTCCCAGTGCTACTGGGGCCTAGCCCTCCCCTGGTTCCCACCTGCTGGGCCTCCCCTTTCTCTCAGGCAGGGTGGTCTCCCTGCCAAGTTTGAAAGTATTATCCAGGATCAATATTTGAAATAGTTATATTTTTTTCTAACTGGAGTTAAGTTTATAAGCTTTTTTTATTTAACCACCAAACACCAGAAATAAAAATCTGGAAGAAAGCCAGTTTGACTGGGAGCCAGTACACTTCCTCACAGCCAAGGAGCTCGCCCTTCGTCCCACTTGTTTTTCCCTAAGTTACTGACATTTCCTCTCAAAAGCTGACTGGATTCCGTAACTTCTCAAATCTTCATCTGAGTAATTCAGTCCCCAAATGATTCCTGGAGATCTTGTCCCTGCCATCCATTCCCCACCTCCACCCCCACTCAGCCCCTGACACCTGACACCTGAGCCGTTGTGGGCTTGTGCCCAGGGTCTCTGACCTGGGCTCTGGAATTTCTTTCCTGGGGGTTTTATTTGCTGGCTCTGCAAATGCAAAACAAGGCTCTGGTGGAGTGGGGTGGGGACCGGAGAATCTGTAGTCTGGTCCCTGTAAAGAAGGGTGGGGAGAAGATTTGTTCATGCTAATCCCTAATTAAGGGCTGGAACACAGAGTCCATGCATAGTTTGTCACCAAACACATTTATACTGCACACCAATTGTATATCAGGTACCCTCCTGCACACCAGTAAACAAGACAACCTGGTCCCCTCCCCATGGAATTTATTGCCCAGTGGGAAAGACTGACATGGAACAAAAAATTCCACAGCACATATTCAATAGTTAAAAGTGTGGAAATTCTGCTTCAGTCAAGTGGGAACAATTCATGGCCTAGATTACAAGGTCTGTTACTTTGAAAGGATTCAGAGGAACTGCAACAAACCTGCCCTGGGGAATTTAGGGTGGTGGTCCCTTCTTTTCTGCCTCTTAAACTTAAGTGCAGGCTGTCCTGAGAAACAAATAGCCCTGACAGGAGTAAGACCCTAAGGGAAGGCTTGGGAGAGGCTGGGCCAATGGAAGCCTTCTCCTCCCTGCCTGGGAAACTGGTGTTGGGTTCAACCCTGCCACTCTCATGGCCTCTTCCACGCACCCCACTTGGCCTTAGAAGTGATCTCTGAGTCAGCTCTCACTGACCCGCACATTTTGGGCTCCTCCCCTGTCTCCTGCTCTTTCATGCTCAGAACTCATGTTCCAGATGGGCTCAGCTGGCAAGTGTTTGAGACATGCCTCAGCATCTTGTGATGTGTTCCTGAACCTCTGGGCCTCGCGTGGGGTGAGTCACTGCCTCTTACTCTATTCCTGATACATACTGGCCCTGTCCTCCTGGGTCTACAAACCAAAGCTCAACATCTGAGTGCAGACCACGGAGTCCCTGGGACTAGACCTACAGAGAGACTTGGTCAACTGGCTATGCCCCCCAGGCCTTCTTTCTCACTCTCCCTTTTCCTGTACACCAATTCTTTCTCAGAATTTTGGTAAGGAGAGATTATAAGCACCATCCTTGTCCCTGGGATCCTTTTCCTCCCAACTTTCTTCCTCATCTGATTTTTGTTATACCTGGGCTATGAGACAGAACACACTGGAAATCCTGCCAAAGATCCAAAAGGGTGAATTCCTTTTTAGCAACTTGGGGTAGGTGGTGAGTTGGCAAGATCAGAAAATAGGAAGAATGCTGGGTGTGATGATATTTGCCTGTAATCCTAGTGATTTGGGATTACAAGAGGATGTCAAGTTTGAGGCCAGCCTCAGCAACTTAGCAAGAACCGCAACTTAGTGAGAGCTTGTCTTAAAAAAGAGAACTTTTGCTTTGGTGTGGTTAAAGGCATGAATGTTAGATTCAGACTGCCTGAATTCAAATCCTGCCATTATCACTTCTATCTGAATGACCTTGGGTAAATTTTATGTGCTTTAGTTTCCTCATCTATAAAATATGAATAAGCACCCAACTCATAAGAATGTAAATATGTAAATGAATTAAAACACGTACTGATCCTCCAGAAGTCCCTAAGATGTATGTAGTAGTTGCAGTACTTCTCATTGTTGGTATTAAAGGCTCTTGCAGAGGTTGTTTTTTGTAGTTTTTTGCAACTTTAGGATGGTTATAATGATTTTTATGCACACTTACCATTCCCCTTTTGCTTTTTTTTGGCTCCATACTTCACAATAGCTATTTTCTTCCATTTCTATCAATGAAATAAATAGCAATACTTTAGACTAACTCCTTTGCTCCAGTGTTTTGGCTCTGGTTTACACAGGTTTGGGTGAGGACAGGACAGGAGAAACCTTCTTTCTCATGACACAGACACTTCAATGAACTAAAAGAAGATGTGAGGAAAGAAAAAAGAAAGAAAATACAGGAAATGAAATATCACTTCAATAAAGAGATAGAGAGGGGCTGGAGTGGTGGTTCAGCAATTATGATGCTTGCCTGGCATTGCGAGGATGCGGGTTTGAACTCCAGCACCCCATGTACACAACAAAGTGTCACAGCAATGAAAGTCGTAAGAAAAACTAATAAAATTGATTCTCTCTCTCTCTCTCTCTCTCTCACTGTCCCTCTCTTTAAAAAATAAATAAATAAAAAGATATTTTGAAAAAGAACCAAACAGAAATCCTGGAAGTAAAAGATTCAATAAACCAAACTGAAAATTCAATGAAGGCATCACTGAGAGATTAGACCACTTTGGAGATGGATTTTTAGGCCTTGAAGATGAACTATATAATATTTAAAAATAAAATTGACCATAAAGAAAAGATTAAGAGACATGACTAGAATATTCAAGAAATCTGGACTAAAATCAAGGGACTGAATTTAAGAATCAAAAGGATACAAGAGAAGAGGGAAGAAAGAATGGTGGGGGGAGAGTACTGGAAGGGAGATTAAAAAAATGTATATTCTGGGGGCTAGAGCGGTGGCTCAGCGGTTTCGGCACTTGCCTGGCAAGCACAAGGACCGGGTTCAAACCCCAGCACCCCGTACACAACTAAGTGTTGGAGCAACGAAGGCCATGTGAAAAACTAAATAAAGTTGTTTCTCCCTTTCTGTCTCTCACTGTCCCTCTCTCTTTAAAAAAAAAATGTATATTCTGTGCCTATCAGTGAAGAAAGTGATCATTGGCTGGGAGGTGGGAGAGGGAGTGTTTGAGTGGGATATTGACCAAACAATATTGTTATATTATGTGCATTTATGAATATGTAACAACAAATCCTATCATTATGCACAACTTTAATGTATCAATAAAAATGTACAACATTTTTTTAAAAAAAGTGTTTTTCTGAAAAAAGTAATGGGATATGCAAAGGCTCTGAAATGAAAATTAAAAGAATATATAATCTTTTCAATGAAATAATAGAAAAATTTTCAAATCTTAGGAATGAGATGGAAATTCAAATACAAGGTGTATATAGAAGTTGAAACAGAGAATCAGAATAAATCTTCTCCAAGACATATTATAATGAAAATGCCCTGGGTTGTGGACTATGTGGGGGTAATTCTGGTTTTAGAACAAGTGCATATCATATTGTTACTATATGTGCATTTGTGATTATAAGATAACTCCTTAATAAAAAGATAAGAAAGAAGAAAATGCCTAACATGCAGAACAAGGATAGAATTTTAAAAGCTGCAAGTGAAAAATGGCAGGACACATTCAGAAGTACACCAGTTTGATTTCAACTGATTTTTCAACTCAGACCCTGAAAGCTAGGTGGGCTTAGAATAAGATATACCAAGCTTATGAAGAAAATGGGCGCCAATCAAGATTACTATACCCAGCAAAATCATCCTTCAAAATTGAAG
Organism: Aplodontia rufa; assembly: GCA_004027875.1. Classification (NCBI taxonomy): domain Eukaryota; kingdom Metazoa; phylum Chordata; class Mammalia; order Rodentia; family Aplodontiidae; genus Aplodontia; species Aplodontia rufa. The sequence goes on along the minus strand of PVKS010000735.1, from coordinate 7,087 downwards.
ATGAAATAAAAACTTCCCATGATAAGCCCAAGCTAAAAGAATTCATAACCACAAAGCCTGCGCTACAAAACACACTCAACGAATTATTTCATGAAGAAAAATAAAAATGAAAACCAGCATTGGAATGAACTGCACTAGAAGAATAATTAAACAAGAACCAAGTCTGAATTAAACATTAGAAATAAAATGGTAGGAAATAAAAAATAATCTTTTTAATAACATTGAATGTAAACCATCTAAACTCTTCAATCAAAAGACATAGATTAGCAGATTCCATTTAAAAAAACAAGACCCAACCATATGTTGTTTATACGAGACTCACCCTACAGACAAAGACATCCACAGACTTAGGGTGAAAGGATGGGGAAAGATGTATCATGTAAACGGTAACCATAAGAAGCAGGGATAGCTACTCTTATCTCAGACAAAGTGGACTTCAAGCCAAAATTAACCAGAAGAAACTAAGAAGATCATACTGGTTAAGGGAATCAAACAAGAAGATACAACAACTGTAAATATTTATGCCCAAACAATGGTGCATCTTTGTATATAAAACCCTTTTCAATATTTAGAATCAAACAGACCTCAGTGCAATAATATGGGGTTATATCAACACACCACTAGATAGATCATCCAGACATAAACTACATAAAGATTCTTCAAAACTTAGAAATTACTATTAATCAAATGGATCTAACAGACATCTTTAGACTATTTCATCCATCAACGACCAAATCTACTTTCTTCTCTGCAGCACATGGAATATTTTCTATAATAAATCATATTTTAGGTTGCTAAGCAAATCTTAGCAAGTATAAGAAAGTAGAGATAATTCCTTGCAACCTATCAGACCATAACATAATGAAATTAGAAACCAATGACAAGATTAAAAAAAAATCTCTGACACATCTGAATGTTGAATTGGAACAGACGAAAGTCAGTGGAAAAATTTTAAAAATCCTAAGAAACAAATGAGAATAGCTATTTAGAATATAAAAATCTCTATAGTAAGAAAGTAGTTCTAAAAGGGAAGTTTATGGCACTGAGCTAAGACATTAAAAAAATAGATACAAAAAAATTAATACATCAATGCCCTAGAAAAAGAAGAGCAAACTGGGGCTGGAGCGGTGGCTCAGTGGTTTCAGCGCTTGCCTGGCAAGCACGAGGACCCGGGTTCAAACCCCAGCACCACGTACACAACTGAGTGTTGGAGAAACAAAGGCCATGTGAAAAACTAAATAAAGTTATAAAAAAAAAAAAAAAAAGAGCAAACTAACACCAAAACCAGTAGAAAACGGGACATTATTAAAATTAGAGCTGATTTTTTTAAAGGATAAATAAGATACACAAACCCTTAGTCAAAGTAGCCAAGAGAAAGAAAGAGGAGATTCAAACTGACAAAACTTATATTAAAAAAAGGAAATATTACCACAGATCCTACTGAAATTCCGAGGATCATTAGAAACTATTTTGAAGATTTATACTCCAATAAACTAGAAAATCCTAAAGACACTGACAAATTTTTAGAGAAATATGATCTACCCAATTCAACCATGAAGATATAGAAAACTTTAATGGATCAATATCAAGTTATGAAATTGAAGCAGCTATCAAAAGCCTTCCAGAAAAAGAAAGCTTAGAACTGGATGAATTCTCGACTAAGTTCTACCAGATCTCTGAAGAACTAATACCAAACTTCAAATTATTCCATGAACTAGAAAAGTAGGGAACACTGCCAAATTCATTCCACAAAGCCTGTATCACCCTGATACTGAAACCAGATAAGGATACATCAAAGAAAGAAAACTTCAATCCTATACCACTGATGAACATAGGTGCAAAAATTCTCAATAATACACTGGCAGACTACATACAAAAACACATTAAAAAGACAATGCACCATGATCAAGTGGATTTCATCCCAGGAATGCAAGTTTTGTTCAACATATGAAATCAGTAAATGTAATTCACCATATAAATAGAGTTAAAGATCAGAATCACATAATTATCTCAATAAATGCAGAAAGATAATTTGACAAAGTACAGCACCCATTCATACTGTAGAGAAACTAAAGGTAGTGGAGATTATCCCTATACTGTAAAGGTTTACCAACACCCTTCTGAACAGAGAAAAACTGAAAGCATTTCCATTAAAAACAGAAACAAGACATGGATGATCACTCTCATCGCTGCTATTCAACATAGTCCTTGAAACTCTAGCCCGAGCAATCAGGCAAGAAAAGGAAATTAAAGGGATATAAATAGGAATAGAAGAGGTCAAATTATCTCTGTTTGCTGGTGACATGATTTTATATTTAGAAGATTCAAAAATTTCCATCAGAAGACTTCTAGAAGCTGATAAACAAATTTAGTAAAGTAGCAAGATACAAGATCAACATACATAAATTAATGGTTTTCCTATACTCCAATAATGAATCTGGTGAAAAAGAAAAAAGAAAATCTTTCCCCTTCATAATAACCTCAGGGGAGAGGGAGAGAGAGAGAGGGAGAGAGAAAGAAAAAAGAAGAAAAAGAAAAGAAAATACTTGGGAATTAATCAAACAGAGGAGGTGAAGGACCTCTACAATGAAAACTGTAGAACACTGAAGAGAGAAATTGAAGACAACCTTAGAAGATGGAAAGACCTCCTGTGTTCTTGGTTAGGCAGAATTAATATTGTCAAAATGGCCAGACTACCAAAAGCATTTTACAAACTCAATGCAATCCCCATCAAAATGCTAATAACTTTCTTCACAAACTAGAAAAAACAGTTCTAAAATTCACTTGGAAGTATTAGAAACTCAAAATAGTCAAAGCAATTCTGAGCAGAAGAGCAATACTGGACATATCACAACACCAGACTTCAAATTATACTACAGAGCTATAGTAACAAAAGCAGCATGGTACTGGAACAGAAACAGATATGAAGACCAATGGAATAGAATAGAAGACACAGACTGATGGAGTCACAGCAGGGCTTCAGCTGAGCTCTAAGAAAGCTGCATGGCTCCAAATTGAGGCAAAGAGCTCAGATCTGCAGACAGCCTCTAGGGAGGTAGTTCCCTTTATCCAGGGCCGATTCCTGGGGAAGCGCCTGGTTGTAAACCTTCATCAGCCAATGCTCTCAGCAACTGGGAAATAAGAGTTAACCAAAGTGGAGGTATTTGAATGGTATACCCCAACACCTACTAAAATGGGGTTCAAAGGCAAATGCTGAGGAATGGGGAATGCAGGATTCTCTGAGCGCAGGGAGAGATGCAGGCTGAAAAGAGGAATATTGTTTGCGAGATCTCCACCATTCCTACTCGGGCAGAGGCCTGAAGGTTTACTTTGGGGTGAATTTTGACCCAAGAGATTTCAGACCTGGGAACACTGGAATAATAGAGGGGAGGCTCCTGAAAATGGAAGTGGAGGGGTCTTCCGAAAAGAAGGGCAGCTCTGAATGATGAGACCTCCCTTTGCCCATACACCTCATAGGACTAGCTGCCAAGCTCTTATTCTGGGTAGAAGTCAGAGCTCTCTAGAAGAGAGGCCAGTGCAAGAGAAAAGTCCTGCTGATACTGAGATTTTGGGGATTCCCAAATAAAAATAGAGCTAGCTCCCTTGTCACTTTAATGAAGATTACCATACAACAAACCCCACCCAGTCTTAGTTCTTAAACAGCTTTTCAATACTCTCAAAACAGTTGAGTTGGTGACAACACTCAACATACTTGAGAAAAACTTGTCATGAAAGACTTTTGAAAATATTTGGTTTTCGTATTTTTTCTTACAAATTATCTGTTCATGCTCTTTGCTCACCTGTATTACTACATACACCTTTCAGGTGCTATGATTTGAATGTAAAGCTCATGTGTTAGAAACTCGAACCCCAATGTGACACTGCTGAGAGGTAGGACCTTTAAGAAGTGATGAGATCATGAGGGCACAAATGAATTCACATCATCACAGTGGGAGTGGGTTAGTTATTGTGAGGAGTACTTTCTTACAAAATTACCTTCCGGCCAGGCATGGTGGTGCACACCTACAATCCCAGCTACTTGAGAAGCTGAGGCAGGAGGATCATAAGACAAGTCCAGACTGGGCAGCTTAGTGAGACCCTGTCTCAAAATAGAAAATTAGAAGGGCTGGGGATGTGGCTCAGTGGTAGAGCATCCGTGAGTTCAATTCCTGGTAAACGCACACACACAGATGTTTGGTCCTCTTACCATGCGATGCTTCTGCCACATTAGGATGCAGCAAGAAGGCCCTCATGAGATGTGGCCCCTTGATCTTGGACTTCCCAGGCTCCAGAAGCGTCAGCCAAATAAATTTCTGTTTATTCTAAATGAGCCCAACCTATGGTTTTTTGTTATAGCAGCATGAAAAGACATCCGGCAGCCCAGTGAATCTAATAAATGTGCAAAAACATGTTTTTAAAAATGTTCCATTGAGGGGCCGGAACGTGGATCAGTGGTTTCAGTGCTTGCCTGGCAAGCATGAGGACCTGGGTTCAAACCCCAGCACCACGTACACAACTAAGTGTTGGAGCAACTAAGGCCATGTGAAAAACTAAATAAAGTTGTTTCTCTCTTTCTCTGTCTCTCTTACTGTCCCTCTCTCTTTAAAAAAAAAAAATAATAAAGTTCTCTATTAAAAAAAATGTTCTATAGAAATGTGTGCAGAACTTTAGAGGTGACCCAGTTGTGTGACTCATCTTACAAAAAAAGAAAACAGAAGCACGAAGAAGTGAAGTGTCAGGTCACTTCTAGAACCCTGCTGGTGACCGACCAGGGCACAGAAAATCCAGCTTGATCCTCCACCTGTTAGAGTGAGCTGCCTCTCCAATTGCCTCCAATTTGGTCCTTCAAAGCCACACTTCCCTCCCAGTTGAAGCATTCAGGAATTAACAAAGAGCCACCTTCATTTTCCCACAGTTTATAGCATTTTTTAAAAGACCATGGATAAATAGCGGAGGATTTTCAGCTAACTTGAGACCCCTTGTGATTTCATGCTGTAATTTTGGCAATTTCCCTATTAACACTTTGCAAATCTCCGTTCCAGTTAACACCGTATTCAGCTGCATTTTACCATTTAAATGATACAAGTTACAGTCAAAAGAGATCAGTGTTGAAGCCCTGTCAAAAAATGAGACTGCGAGGCTGATGTTTCACAGGAGGAGGGAATGGGAAGTGTGGAGTAATCATTTCTATGTTAATCCCACTGCCTTGAGATCCTGGGAGCTGATGAAACTCCTGACCACAAAAGAGATTGAAAATACCCAGATTAGAAGGGAACATTCTCCCTGTGCCCGCTTAGCATCAGTGATGTGGTGATTGTGTGGGTCACAGCAGATAGAATTCATAGAAGAGTAGCTAGAGGGTTTAAAGTTCCCAAATGTAAACTTGAACCCAAAGGAACAGGAAGCATTGGGCAGGATTGACTCTCACCAAGGAAACCTCTCTGTCCAGAGTAAATTTAACAAAGGCGTTTTGGTGACTGAGTTTCAAGACTTAGCAGAGTCCACTGTAGTTTGGAAGGCTAACTGCTCTGTATTTTATATGTTAACTTAGTGTTTTCTCCAAAATGTGTACCACTCAAGCAATAATAAATCAGTAGCCTCTTAAGCCTCTGGCACCTGCCAGAATAATTCTAGGGGACTAGGATTATTTTATGTGTAGATAATACAGAGGTTCAGAATTATGGAGGGACGGCTCAGATGAACAAATATGCAACAATAAGAGCAGGAGGGCAGTTTAAAGGTAACAATACTAGCGAGAGCACTTAGTCTGTACCATACATTATACAAAACCATCACAAATATTGTCATGTGATCCAATAATCCAGGAGGCAGGGACTACTATCCCTATTACACAAATGAAGAGATTGGGGTTCAGTGGGAAAATTACTAGCTCAAAACTATAAACTAGATTTTTTGGGACTAGAACATGCAATCTGACCTCGGGATCGTGGACTCCTAATTTCACTCTGTACAAGCTGCGTGAATGCTTTGGAGGGTGTATTATCCTCTGCTCCTGAAGTTGTAGGTGCTCAAAAAATATTAGTTGACTAAATAAATAAATACCGCATGCATCAGTCCAGGTCAGAGGCAGATGGCTACATGCTCTATAAGCTGGGGAGATCTGAAAGCTATTGCAATACGCTGGTCAAATCGAGAACTTTTTGGATAATAATGTCACATTATCATCTCTTCTTTGTTTTAGCAGGATAAAAATATGTGTTGAGAGTGGTGATTATTATGTTTATCACAGAGTTAAGACTGAAAAAAAAAGGTAGTTACTGAATGTCCAATGAAAGGGGTTGGTCAAATAAATTATGGAAAGTATAGAGTGGAATACTCTATAGCTGCTAAAAATCTAATTGTAGAGGTTGGGGTTACAGCTCTGCGGTAGAGTGCTTGCCCTGCATGCTTGAGGCTCAGGGTTTCATACCAAACACTGCAAGAAAATAAAACAAATAAAATTGAGCTGTAACGAAGAGCTTAATACTTCCATGCTTTAGACATGTAAGGAATTTTGTGTGTGCTTTTTCCTGTTAAAAAGGAAAAAAATCAGCTGAGCGTGGTACCTGTTATGGTTTGAATGTGAGGTGTCCTCCAAAAAGCTCACATTTGACAGTTCAGGAAGGCTGAGGTGAAAAGATTGGGTTATAAAGGCCTTAACCCAATCGGTGAGCTAAACCCCTGATAGGCAGTAACTGGAACTGTAGGCTGGTAGGGTGTGGCTGGAGGAGGTGGGTCACTGCGGGTGTGCCTCTGGGTGTATATTCTGTATCTGGTGTGGGGTTTCTCTCTCAGCTCTGCTTCTCCAGGTGACATGTTCAGCTGCTGGTCTCTCTGGAGCCATGCCTGCTGCCATGCTGTGCAGCCTCACCTCCAGCCCAGAGGAACGGGCAGTCCATGGATTAAGACCTCTAAACTGTGAACCTCTACATAAACCTTTCCTCCTGAAATTGTTGATGTCAGGCTATTTACTCACAGCACTGAAAAGCTGATTAAAACAGTGCCCCGTGGCCCAGGAGGCTAAGACAGGAGGATCACTTGAGTTCACAAATTCGAGTCTAGGCTAGGGTACTAGTACTAGCCAGAG